>CM044011.1:67347920-67652475 GCA_024085815.1 Flaveria linearis
TGTATGTGTATGTGTATGTGTATGTGTATGTGTATGTGTATGTGTATGTGTATGTGTATTGTATGGTATGTGTATGTGTATGTGTATGTGTATGTGTATGTGTATGTGTATGTGTATTTGTATGTGTATGTGTATGTGTATGTGTATGTGTATGTGTATGTGTATGTGTATGTGTATGTGTATGTGTATGTGTATGTGTATGTGTATGTCTATGTGTATGTCTATGTGTATGTATATGTGTATGTATGTGATGTATATGTGTATGTATTGTGTATGTATATGTGTATGTTTTGTGTATGTATATGTGTATGTATATGTGTATGTATATGTGTGGTATATTGTATGTATATGTGTATGTATATGTGTATGTATATGTGTATGTATATGTGTATGTATATGTGTATGTATATGTGATGTATATGTGTATGTATATGTTTATGTATATGTGTATGTATATGTGTATGTATATGTGTATGTATATGTGTATGTATATGTGTATGTATATGTGTTGTATATGTGTATGTATATGTGTATGTATATGTGTATGTATATGTGTATGTATGGTGTATGTTATGTGTATGTATATGTGTATGTATATGTATGTATAGTGTTAGTATATTATGTATATGTGTATGTATATGTGTATGTATATGTGTATGTATATGTGTTGTATATGTGTATGTATATGTGTATGTATATGTGTATGTATATGTGTATGTATATGTTATGTATATGTGTATGTATATGTGTATGTATATGTGTATGTATATGTGTATGTATATGTGTATGTATATGTGTATGTATATGTGTATGTATATGTGTATGTATATGTGTATGTACACATACATGTTATCTGTATATGTACATATACATGTTGTACATATACATGTTATACGTATATGTACATATACATATGTATATGTATATGTATATGTGTATATACATATATGTATATGTATATGTATATGTATATGTATATGTATATGTATATGTATATGTATATGTATATGTATATGTATATGCGTATATACATATATATGTATTTGTATATATATATATCTACCCTATACGCCGCGTATAGGGATGTACGCCGCGTATAGGGTAGCAGCGTATGGGTCACAGGGCCACGTATAGGTCAAATCCGACCCTATACGCCGCGTATAGGACTATACGCGGCGTACAGGGGACCCACGTATGGGCCACAAGTCACGTATAGCAACACCCTATACGCCGCGTATATAACTATACGCCGCGTATAGAATACCCTAATATGAGTCTTCGTCCCCAACCATAGAACTATACGCTGCGTATAGCCCTATACGCGGGGCTGTACCAGCGTATAGTTCTATATACCGGTTTTTAAATCACGCATTATGGGGCATAAAACACTACTTTAACGTTTAAATCAATGAACGATTAACATAATAATGATGTATGAACAATAATACGTACTTGGATGTTGAAAAATCGAAGATCAATACGTGTAGTATAGTGCTATACGAGAGTGTGTTTTTTTTTTAAGTGTGTGTAAAAAATGAAAAAGTTTGAAAGATATAGCGTACCGAGGATCTATACGCCGCGTATGGACCCATACGCGGCGTATACCTTATATTCTTTTTTAAATCGACACCGACCTATACGTGGCGTATGGGCCTATACGCCCCGTATAGGTAGACTGATGTGACGTCGGTTGTCAGTCATTAATGTCGCATTAATGGTCGTACCCTATACGCCGGGCATGGGCCGCGTATGGACCCATACGCGGCGTATAGGGTACAGGGGTGTTGATTTAAAATTGTGGGGTGTCTAAATAAAGAAACCCTTTAAATATTACTAACTGTCAACTTATGTATGCATTAATTATTGTACAATATGTATAAAAGGTTGAATATTTTTTTTCTTTTAACTTTTTATTTTAAACTAAATATTTTTACATATTTCACAATTTAACCCTCATAAACTTTTGCTTTCAACTTTAGTTCCCAATACTTTCATCGTTTACAAATTTTTTATTTACGGTCTAAAATTTTAGAGTTAACACGTCATAACATCCATGTGTGGTTCAATGTTGTTACTCTTATTTTTGGCATTTAACATCTCATTTTTAACGTGCGTGTTTTAAATCGACTTAGTTATTGTTTTTAATGTTTTACGTTTCATGTGAGTGGTTCAATATTTTTATGTCTACCTTCTGTTTAGTTTTTTTTTTCGTTTTTATTTATATTTTAATACGAGCTTTTCCGGTGTTGATGGTCGTTGACGGTGTGTGACATTTGTGCTATTTAACATGGTTTTATTCCCCCGCATCATAACGCGAAGGGCTTAATACTAGTTTATTCCAATATCTACTTAACTTTATCAATCATTGGTGTACCCATATACATGTGATCAAATCTATCACCTAATGAAACAAATGTTATGATCAGGCTCACCCACATATCCTTTTAACTTCTAACTCGTGGCATCGGTTGTCTGGTTAGTCTGGTTTAATCATTATGGAAATTTTAAAAAGTAACAATAGACCATGGTATTCCATATCGAGTCCGTAGTTTGTTAAAGCTATTACACACACACTCTCTCTCTCCATTGAACCCTCACCCCTACAAAATTCATAAAAGTCGTTAACATGAAGAAACTCTTCTTGGTTTCTTTAAACTCTTTATTTCTTTCTAACTTGAAAATATGTACAGTTAAATTGCATTACAAACAAATTGAGTCGTTCGTATGCTACTCAAGGACTTACTAAAAGCGTGAAATGCTTAGTGTTTAGACGAGCTCAAATGTGAGAGAAAAAAGTAATAGAGATATTATAGTCTTTTCATCATATACGGTTTGTTAGTTGTAGAATGACTCCTATATGTAAGAGCTAGTGAATAATATTTTTTCCATTTACCATAAAAGCTTTTATTTATTATAAATTAGAGTTCATATAATAAACGAGCTTAAAGTCTAACAACAAGCTTAAAACTGGATATACTGGGTATTTTTGTTTGTTATAATAAACGAGCTTAAAGTCTAAGTTTTAATGTCAAAGCCTGACTAGGCGCACAATCCTCTTATTTATATAAATTAATACTTTTTTATCTTTTAATATATATAGTTAAAAATAAATATGTTATGTGATATATTCCAAGTTATAATTATGCATATTAATATTAAAAGAATTATTTATGTATATACATAGACATTATTGAGTATTGATTACTTCTAACATATATGCCCATTTAAAGAGTCAATATAACCATTGAATCATTGATTGAGGTAATTTGGCTTAGTATTAAAGTCTAGACGATTGTTTTCCTATTAACTATTAATTGGCCAACTTATTTGGCTTAGTATTAAAGCCTAGACGATTGTTCTTCGGCTTCAAGGCTGAAGTTAAAATCGGGTTCATGATCCTGTGAAAGAAGCCAAGAATTAATTGTGTAACAATTGTAATGCCACCGTTAATATATCCGAAGGTAGTAGAGGTGCACATTTCGATTTTCTTTTATAACAGGTTTGGTTAAAAAGTGGAACCGATTATTGAGATTTAAAAAACACCGGTTTCGTTAAAAACACCGGTCCGGTTCCTGGTCCGACCGCCGGTTTGACCGTTTCAACCGATCTGACCACTGGTTCAACGTTAAAACGGTTCTAAGCACCGAACTAGATCAGATTGGAGTCCGGTTCCCGATCCAACCGGTTGGACCAACCGGTACGGTCCGGTTTTGAAAACCATAACTACTTCAATTCCATCCCATCATATCTAGATCATTATTACCATACACGTTTTTTTTTTAAACGTGAACCCTGCTTTGAAATTATTATTACCACACACATATTATCCACTTCCTCATCAACAATCGTACTGAACAAAGTCACCGGCGTCCGGCAGCTTCGTGAGGCCACCGTCGACCGCGAGATCATGTCCGGTGGTGAAACCCGAACTCTCCGACGCGAGAAACAACACCGCCTCCGCCACAAGTTCAACACTCAACTGCACCCCCTTCAAGCTCGACAACGACTCATACAACCTCATCGTCTTCTTCATATCCTCCGGCGACCTTTTCGATAACGCCGTCGGCACCGCCGAAGGCGACACACAGTTCACCCTAATCCCGTGCACTCCGAGCTGCTTGCTCGCCGATCGCACCAATCCAACCACCGCGTGTTTCGCCATCACGTAGTCCGTCCGTACACTTGCGCCTCTAGATCCGGCGGCACTGGCGGTGCAGACGATGGAGCCTCTCACGCCCTTCGCCACCATCGCACGGGCGGCGTGTTTCACGCACGCGGCGGAGCCACGGGCGTTGGTGCGGAGGACATCGTCGAATTGTTGTAGATCTAGATCTACAACGGTTTGTTGTGAGGTGCTTATGGTTCCGGCGTTGCTGAACATGATGTCGAGTTGACCGAAGGTTGTGACGGTGAAGTTGACGACGGAGATGACTTGTTGCTCGTCGGTGATGTCGCAGTGGAAGTAGGCGCAGCGGTGGGAGCCGATGGAAGCGGCGACACGGTGGCCTTTGTCGTCGGAGATGTCGGCGATCACGACGGTGGCGCCGTGGGCAGCGAAGAGACGGGCGGTTGCTTCTCCGATGCCGCTTGCTCCGCCGGTGATTATGGCTACTTTCCCGGCGAGTTTCGACGGTGGTGGTGGTGACGGTGGTGACGGTGGTGCACTTGTTTCTGCCATATTTCCACCAATGAGTTGTTTTGTAGGATTACGTTTATAAATGAAATTAAAGGTTATTTATATGTAAAAGGTTTTAGTCACATTCCCATTTTTTATTGTCCGTTGTAGGTAGCATACCTACCCATTTGGCTATTTAAATGTTAATGAGCGTGATGGGGAGGAAGGGGCGTATGCATCGTGGGGAAACCGCATAGCGTGCGTTTTTAGCATCTACTCGTCGTACCTTCCCTTCAACTAATCGACCCGACTCTTAGGTTATAGCGGGAATCGATACACACATATAAGAATAGGATGAATTGCAGAGAATTTGACTATGTATAAATGATTCATCAAGTAACAAATGAAGGGTTAACATGGTAATTATACATACTAACTTGACGGGTTATTCACGGGTACTAAATGGGTTACTTAACTATCAAGAAACTAACATAACTACCTAACTTATACTAAACATAATTATACAATTGTCACACTAAACTTATAATAACATATACGCATGCTAATTCATTTAGTGTAACATTCAACACCCACAACAGTTAGTTTCACATGACATGGTGTGATAACACCGGCGTCATCAAATTTAAATGTGTGGTGAGATGTGATGTGATAATATTTGATTGTTGAGTTTATAGTGTAGGGTGGTGGGTGTGGCATGAGTGCACCGTCCACCCTTATGCCCTTCAATTGTGATAAACTGGTTTGATTGAAATTTATACTAAAACATATTAAATAAAATTTATAGAAAGATATTTAAAAATTAATAATTAAGAAGAACTACGTATTCATATTTTCAGTATTTAAAAAATATAGTGTTGTAAAATGAGTGCTAAAGAACATGAAAACGAGTTAAAAAAATTAAAGAAATTTTATATATATATATTGTATTTGGTTCGGCTCAAAAAATAAATATTGAAACATGGATACGAATGAACAAATAGTAACGGATATTAGATTTCAAAAACTTAAATTTTAATAATTCAAACTATAATATATTGTCCGGTAATAATTCATATCACTAGTTTGATTATAATAATTCTAACACTAATTTTTGTTCCCAATTATAATTCTAATAGCATAATCATTCATTTATTTACGATTGATCTACTCAATTTTGCTCATAATAATTATTGTGAATGAAATAAGGAAGTGCCAACGAAATGAATAGAAAAGTGAGTAAAATTCAAGTGTAAATCAAGGACGATTATGTTACTACTTACTAGAATTGCTTTTGATAAAAAAAATATAAAGTTATGATTATTATAACTGATAATATAAATTTATCAATCATAGTTTGGATATTTAAATTCAATTTATCTTAGATTTAAGAAAATATTATATTTTAAAATAAGTAAATAAATAAAACAATAAAATAATTTAAAAAAAAACTCTAGGAACTTGTAGTAAAAAGAACTTTAACGACTTGCATATTGCTTGTATATAAGATGTTTGAAATTTTTATATTTTTAGAGTAGAAGTAATAGATTACAATGTTGGGTTTCTATATTTTAAGGAAAAGGGGATGGAGGTAGATGGTACATTTTGGGTCATTCTTTGTTGGCTTTTACGATCTAACTTGATGATGAAATCATGAAACCATATAATTGGTAAGAGATAATATTTATTTCATTATCTACTTAACTTTATCAATAATGGCTTACCCATATATACATGACCAAATCTATCACCTAACGCAACAGATCGTATGGTCAGGCTCACCCGCAAATCTGTCGACTTCCATCTCTTGCTTTGGTTATCTAGTCAGACCGGATTGGCAGTTATGGCAATCTGGAGAAGCAACAACAATAGACCATGGTCTTTCATGTCAAGCCCGCAATGTGTTAACACTCTCTCAATTGAACCCTCGCCCCAACAATATTCGTAAAACTCAATAACGTGAAGAAATTCTTGTTTTCCTTTGAATCCTTTCTTAAAAATATGTATAGTTATATAGTATTACAAACAAATTGATTCATTGATGAGCTACTCATAATTGGTTCGTTAAAAGCTTAAAATTGTAGTGTTTAGCAAGCTAAAGTGTGAGGGAAAAAATAATTGAGGTATTATAGTTTATTCATCACATTAAGGGTTTTGTTAGTGTAGAATGGCTCCTCTATATATGGATGCCCTCTTTTTATTTCTTAGAGCTAGTGAATACTATTTTTCCATGTACCCAAGAAGCTTTGATATCTAGCTTGAGTGACATTTATGAGAATCCTACATATCTAGAAGTAGACATAAGATGTTATGTTTGGATTGAGATCATGATGTGAATATGCTATAGATAGTTGCTAATAAACTGGAAGCACACGAGTTGTGTGACCCGACAACTAGCCAAATAATGATCATATTTACCGTGTTTGGGATGAATTTTCTAACCACCATATGGTGGTTTGCCCGGGGCCGGACCATATGCTATAGTGGGTGAAGCTAGGGGTTTGGGGCCCTCCAAAAAATAGGGGCCCATTTTTTCTAAAAATATATATATTTTACAATTAGGTTTTTTATTTGGTAACAAGTCAAGCAGGCCTTTTATTATTTGGACTTTAAAATTTATAATTGAGTGCCTAATAGCAAAAGAGGATTAAAGATGATTGAGGGGCGAGATTTTTTTCTAGGGCATTCAAAAAAGACGAACACAGAACGTTGTTTCAATAATGCAGATGATTGAATCTAATGCAAAAGAAAGTGACTGGTTTTATATTATTTTTTACATTCTTGTCTTTTTATTTTTGTTATTCTATTTCTGAGGCGACTTGTTCTATTTATTGCAATAATATGTGATTAAATGTTACGACTTATAAGTAATCAAATTGTTTCTGATTTGTTAATTTTCACTAATTACTTACTAAATTGATTCTTGACTAATTACTAATTTGATGTTGCAAATTATCAATATGTTAAAGTGTTAGTTGGTTTATTGATTCAGTGCTTTTAGTTGGGGATACTTAGTAGTGTGTATTAGGATTCAGGTGTTGTTTATTAGGTGATTTGCCATTTGGGCTAACTTAATTCGTTTATGATTTAGGCTCCTGTTTCTACCCGGTTTTGCATTTACAGCTGTTGCCTAATTTAATCAATCGTGAATCTGTGAAAAGCCCCAGTTTTAGTATCCGCTTGAGGCCCCCAAAAACTTTGAGTCGGCTCTGGGTTTGCCATAGTCATCAAGAATTCATCATCCCTAGGGGAGCAAGGCTTTGGATCCAAATGCTTGCGATGACTTGTTAATTTCGTACGTACAAAATAAATAAATAACTTGTGAATACCTTCGTTGAAGCAACAATCCCTTTTCATCAGTTTTCTATCTAATTATGGGTATGTTATTTTGTATATTAATTCTTGCAATTTAGAGGTAATTAAAACCACTATCTATATAATATATTGAAGCAAAATGGAACATCTTTGTGGTAGCATATTATATATACAACCTTTTGTGGTTTATGTTAGAAACGGGAGTTTGCAAGGAGAATTTTACTACTTTAGCAATATTTAAAATTGACCCGTTTGACCCGAATTTATTTTGACCTGAACCCGTTCTGACCCGTACTTATCCTGACCCGGTTTTTAAATCTGCTCATCCTGATCAAAACCCATCTTGACCCAACCCGTTCTGACCTGACACCCCGCCCGACCCAACCCGCCCATTTTGTCATGCATAACCATTACAGTGATATTTGATTAAGTAAAGGCTCACCTCATCATGAATACAAGCTTTTGAAGTATATTTTGAAAACTTGTATGGTTGTATATAGTTGTAACTATTATAATTGTCATTTCACTTACACAGCCCAAGCACCGTAACCTTAAGGTGGTTCACTGTAGAGCTACAATATTTGAGTAGTTCTTCATATGTTTATGATGAGCATATGATTTTTTGCTTATCGGAGTTTCATGGCCTTATATTTGCACAATTATGATATTTCATCGTAGCCTTAAGGTGGTTCACTGTAGGACTCACACCAACTAATGTTTTACTTCTATTATTATGAGCTATTCTTATTCTATTTCCTATGACATACACTTCTAATTCTTTAAGGAATATCATCCCCGTTTAAAGGTCTTTACAAGATTTTATAATTGCCCTAAAATATTTCAAAGGTAACTATTATTACACGAAAAAATATTTTATTGTTTTTCAAATAGATCATCCATTAGCGTTTATAATAAAAGAGGGTCTTGAAGTTTTCTTAAACTTGAACTTTGATCTTGTAGGAAAAATTATCGCCTTATGTTATAATTTTTTTCACATAATTTGACGTGTCAAAATTTGATAAAATACTTATATTTTGATAATATAACTTATACTCATAAAATCTCAATAATATAATTTTAATAGATGTGTTACAAATTTACTGTTTCATGAAAAAATTACCCCTTTTCACTTAAATTTAATGGAAATACCTTCAACTTTCTTCATATCATATGCACAACATATTACGGCATAAAAGGTTCTCTTTTTCCCAATTCACAAGTACATGGGATCATGAGCCAACACAAAATCAAAAGTAGAACAAAAAAAAACTGTTCGAAAGGTAACTCGCAAACTAACAGCCAACTGTGTCTCACACGGTGTATGCTTGTTGAATCGTCTCTATGTCGAGACCCTTGAGTCTAACCACCGATTCAACATGGCCCTTCAACGTGTGTAATTCTCGCAACCTAATAAAAACACAAACACAAATCAAGATTCAGAAAACACAAGGGTAATGGGTCGAAACGAATACTTTTGATACGGGCTAGAACAAATTGGGGCGACCCGGATCACTTTTAGTCCAAAACTTTCTAACTTCTTAATAAATAATTTGTTTGCCAAATATTATGACAAAGATATATTATTTTTTATAATAATACGTTTTTTCTGATAAAATGATTTTTAAGGTTTTATGATTAATGATACATTTCAGATGACTTTCGATCAGTTCCACATCACATATCAAAACGACCCATTCACAAGTAAATGGGTCAAAACTGCCTCGCTAACACACGATAGGTTCAGCTGGTCATACCTTGCGATTTCAGCTCTCCGTTTGGCTTCTTCTGCCATCTGGTTGAGTTCAGTGACGTTGGTGCGGTCACTGAACATTTTAGTGTCAGGAACTTCAAGCCCGTGTAGGGTTCGTTGGGCATGAGCCCATTGGAGCTCACGTTGTTCCTTTCCGAAATCCTTTTGTCTCGTGAACGCAATCTAAAAACCAAAAAGATCATCATTAGAGAGAGAGAAAGAAAACTTTTTGGCTCGAGTTTATACCATAAAAAGTTACCACATACCCTCCTCTCAATAACAAGGTCCCAGGCCCGCCCGCTAAGCGCGTATCGGATAAAGAACTTGATGAGATCAAGCGGGAAATAGAATACGATATTGTAGAGCCAGATGACACCCGCCCAGCCCCACCCGATTCCTTCTACAGCAGCAAAGCTCCAGTTGGCATAAACCGCAATCAATGTAGCAATCTGGTAGAAACCGAAGACAGTATTATTGTTACTAACAAGTATTGTTATCCCAAAACAAATAAATAGAACATATTAATTTATCATTACATATAGCATACCAATTGCGCAACAGCAAAAGCAAAAACAAGCAGCCAACCCGGACGTTCCACAAACGACCAGCTTCTAGATCTTGTCACAAAAATGAGAGCTTGACTGATTGTACTGACTTGGAGATATATTGCTGACGCCAGCTTCCGGAAGTCATCGTGCGCTGTTTTTTCAAGTGTCGGTACGCCAAATGTACGCTGCAGATGCATTAATAAAAAAGTTACAATGTGGCTTTTTAAGTGTTTCGGCCAAGCAATGTAACCAGCCCGGCCCGCCAGTTATGTGACCGCTGAAATAGGCATAGTGTTAGATGCTAAAGCATAAATGCACATACCGGGAAGAAGTTTGTTTTATAAGCTGCCCAGAAAAATATAACAGTCATCATGGCCAAGTAACTACCAAGAACCACCCCCGTGGTGAAAATCTCGGCCAGTTTCCAGCTATCAGGGAGAGGAGACGGCTTCACTCTATCCTTTGATATGGTCATTATGGTTCCTGAAACAAAAGACGATTGCACATATTAACTTATTACAATAAATAACAAAAAAAATTTCTAACGAAATAGATTATAGAACAGACGAAAGGTACGAACCATCATTAAGGATTGCGATGATAAGCACCATGAAAGGTGGGAAGTCAAACCTCCATATCAAAGCCAGCAGCATAAAACCGAGCTGACACGAGAAAATAAGCATAAAAAGTTAAATACATCATCAGCATACTCGTAAATTATAGAATTTATGTTCACGTGATGGCAGGATAATACTTACCACGATACGAATGGTGATTGAAACTGCATAGATCTGCCAAAAACAAAATACAATCAGGCTTAAAGAAATGTTTTAAAATGACATAGAGAAGGTTTAACAGGTCATTACTGTGTAATTTTTCATCCTTTGGAAGATGGCCCGACTGGTCAAAACAGCACTGATGATGACACTAAGCCCGGGCTCGGTAAGGACAATGTCAGAAGCACTACGGGCTGCATCAGTTGCATCAGCCACTGCAATTCCAATATCGGCTTTTTTGAGGGCAGGAGCGTCATTTACTCCGTCTCCAGTCATTCCACATATGTGTTTCCTCGCTTGTAGACGCTTTACTATTTCATATTTGTGTTCTGAAACAAAATTACAAGATTATATAATCATGTATTCATGTATAACATCAAGGCAAGTTATTATATTGTTTCGACTTATATCAACTTAAGCGGAAAATACATACCGGGAAAAACACCAGCAAAACCATCGGCCTTTTCTATGAGTTCATCAATGGGTAAAGCGGCAATTGACTCGTCTTTGTTTTGACCAAGTAAAGCTGATGATGGATACATGTTGGTTCCCATTCCAAGACGTCTTCCGGTTTCTTTACCGATTGCCAGTTGATCCCCTGTTTAAAGTTGTGAACTTAGCATTTGACAGATGTGGCTAAACAATGGTCGGTCGGGTTATCGGGCCAAAACAATTTGCAGGTTGAAATGGGTAACTTTTTAGAGTGGGTTGAAATGGCCGGGTTTGGGTCGACCCGAATCATTTTATTCATCAATCTTTGTTTCCCACTTATGACTTGACTTGTCCTTGTCAATTTTCTTGCAAACTAAGGAATCATATTTATTAATTTATTTCTGAGTAATAAGTTTGACCACAAGAGTCAAAACGAAAACTTGCAAACAAAGATCACCTGTAATCATCTTAACATTTACTCCAAGATTCAAAGCCCTTCGAATCGTCTCAGCACTATCATGACGTGGCGGATCAAAGAGTGGCATTAGCCCAATGAACTGCCACGGTCCTCCAGGGCTCTCTTTCCGTCCCTCTGGAACTTCCTATTTAACATAATTAAATAAATAAAATAAAAATTCAACGATCAAACCCTAGAAACAAATACAAAGAAAATTAGCAAAGCAAGTTTTTTTGTATGAAAATAAGCATGGATGGCTCACCTGGTACGCTACAGCAAGTGATCTTAGCCCACGGTCTGCAAATTTATCAATGACAGCATGAACTCGGCGTTCTATGTCTGATTTGTTGTGTGCAAGATTCAAGATCTACACCACATTAAAAGAATTCATTGAATTCATTAATAAATTAAGAAGTGTATGCAAAAAACTAATCCTTTTCACACGATATTCTTTTTGTGTTTCATTTGGATGGATACAGACCTGCTCGGGGGCACCTTTGCTGACTCTATGCATTTTACCCTGATTGTCCAAATAAGTTAAGGCCGTGCGCTTATCAGTTGGATTAAATGGCAGAAAGTGCAACTCTTGAATATCAGCACGCGCCTAGTAAGGTACAAAATAAGTGAGCTTATATAAGAACGATATCAACAGAAAAAACAAATTTCATGTAGATAACAAATTGGATGGGTCAGATCACATTGTCCCGCGAAAACTTTTGTCCATTTTTTATAAACAGTTGATACTTTTCATATGATTACGAAACCTAAATTATTACATGAACCTAATTTGAACTAAAATGATTTAGCAGTGTAAGCCCTTCTGACCCGTATCCCTTTCAGCTAAATGTTTTGATTTGACCCGTAAGGGGTTAAAGTAACCAGAAGCCAAATTATCCCATCCATAACCAGAAGTAAACATGTCAATACTGCGATCTCTAGAATTGATTTCAAAAATATATAAAACGGAAACAAAAGCCTTTTTGTTCCATATTACATAAGAATTTTGTCTTTATCTCAAATTTGTCTATGTAAGCAACATTCAAATCCTTTTTTATGCATTCTAGTTTTCTTAAAAGAATGGTAGAATAAATAACGGTTTTCAAGATAATTTCACCTCTTTCGGATCAGCCAGCATACCAACTATTGCAGCATCGATGGCATCCTGGTTTTCGGTTCTGGAGGCTCGAGCTGCCATCAGAACAACAGTATCTGCATCTACTCCTTTGGCAAATACCTAAAAAATTTAAGTCAACTCAAAAGGTCAAACTAAAAGTAAAAATATAAAAAGTTACAGAAAATAATAAGCATCTATGAGACTGACTTCAATAAGATTCTTGTCTACTGTAAGCTTGTTCAAAGTCAAAGTCCCGGTTTTGTCACTGCAAAGCACATCCATACCCGCCATTTCTTCTATCGCTGTCATTCTTTTTGTAATTGCTCCCTGTAGTAATCATATAAATATATATTAACCATGAGAAAACTCTGAAAACATTAAAAAATATATATTAAGATAAATAAAGAACATGTAATAAGTCAAGAAACCTGTTGAGCCAATCGATGAGACCCGATTGCCATTGTTACAGAAAGAACAGTTGGCATAGCGATTGGAATACCTCCGATTAAAAGCACAAGAAGATTATCAATTCCAGGCCTATATTGCCTATCTTGAATCGGGAACATCACAATAATTTCAATAACCATTCCAACAGCAATGGAACAGATACAGAAATTTCCTATTGCAGTCAAAACCTAACAAGATAATTATAAAATATAAAATCTTGAAAGAAACCGATAACTAAAAACAAAGTAACTCATACCCGGAAAGTAAAGTTAGAATCTTTTTTGTTCTTACCTTTTGGAAGTGACCAACTTGATTTGTGCTATCAACAAGATGAGCAGCTTTCCCGAAGAACGTGTGGACCCCAGTAGCAATCACAACCGCCTCGATTTCACCTTGTTTGCAAGTCGAACCAGAATAAACACCATCTCCAGGGCCTTTTGTGACTGGGAGAGACTCACCGGTCAGAGCCGACTACAAAACATGGTTCATTCAGTACAACATACCATAATTTGACCATAAACAACTATACAAAATTACAAACAGTTGACTGATCACCTGGTCAATCTTTAAAGGATCACCATCGAGCAAACGAGCATCTGCTGGAATAATATCACCTAGTTTTATGCTAATTATATCACCGGGGACCAACATAGAAGCATCTTCCTCGTTCCACTTCCCATCGCGTAAAATCTTGATACAATTCATAATAATAATTAATTAACTAATCAAGAACAAAAGTATTACATTCAAATCGTAATATTATGCAAATAAATCATATGATACCTTTGCTTTTGGGGCGAGACGAGCCATGAGAGCAGCTGCAGCATTACCAGCATTGTTTTCTTCAATGAAACTAATTGTGGAGTTGATAATGAGCAGAGTGATGATACCCACAAAATCTTGCCAATCAGGAGGCTTTCCCTACAAAATTATAGATTCAATTAGGGTTTTTCGGTTTAAAATTATGGTAATTTCAACAAAATTATGCTTGATAAAAGTGTTTTTTTCTAGTTTTTAGTTTTTAGTTCTTACTCCTCCATTTGCAAGTGCAATAGCCATAATAGCAGCAGCTTCCATAACCCATGATAATGGGTTCCACATAAACCCTAAAAACTTCAAGAATTTGCTCTCCTGCAAACACCCACATCATAAATTCATCAAAATTATAAAAACAGATATAAAATCTTGAATTTTGGATTAGGGTTTACCTTCTTTTCTTCAAGTTTATTATGCCCAAAAATGGCTAATCTTTCTTCAGCAGCAGATGTAGTGAGACCTTCTTTGCTACATCTCAGATTCTCAAAAACTTCCTCAATGGGTATACTCTCCTGCAAAAATCACTCAAAAATCAGAACTAAAACAACAAAAATCATAAAAATCAACTAAAAATGAGAATCATAGATCCATAATTTGTTACCAAATCTACAGTCTCCTTCAACACAGCTTCAAGAACTTCAGGCTTCTCTTCCCCCATCATTCTGTGTGTTTCTTGAAAAGTTAGTTGCAGATCAAGAACGGAGCTTTAGTATAAAAGATTATGAAAAGAAGAAACTAAAAGAAACCTAAATGAAAAGCACAATCTTTTTTGATGATTTGTTGTTTGGGGAAAGAAAGAGGCCACCTATACCAAATCTACAAGGAGTGGAACGGCTGACGAGAGATAAGAGAAGTAACTAGTAAACGACAAGCACGTTTGGATGAAGGGACGAAATATAACACACTAAATGAAAATAATCAGATTTTGAATCCATTAAAATAAGACTTAATTACACCGGTGGTCCCTGTGGTATGTCCTGATTTCACTTTTGGTCTCTAACTCTTTGAAATTACAAGCATAGTCCAATACTTTACACAAACGTAACAAAGACGGTCCCTGAAGTAGATGTCCGTTAATTTTGACTGTTAAATACATATGAAATGACTGAATTACCCTCTCATATAATATTTTGTTATAAAAGATGAAAAACACAAATAATAATACATGGGCCCCACTGTCTGTTTCTTTACCCCAACCCACCCCCATCCCAACCCCCCCCCCCCACTTCATCTTCCTCGTCCCTTAGATGACCACCGCCATCTTCTCGCCGGAAAACGGCTACTGCCACCTTCTCGCCAGAAAACGGTTACCGCCACATCATTGTTTCCCGTTTTTCTTTATTCGCAACGCACCATTAACCACCACGACACCACCACACCATGAAAACCAGTCAAACTCGTTTCCCCTTTGCCTCTCGTTCTTTAGGCTCCGACCGTTGCAAAAAACCGACACCGACAATAACCAGAATCGATAGTGGGAAAAATCCATCCATATCAAGCTAACCATTTTCCCGTTGTTCAAGATAGAACCAATCTAGATTTGGCAGGAGGCAAAGGGCTGATGGAGATGAAAGAAACAAGTTGGCGTGGAGATGGCGACGACGACATGAATCGGACACCGGCCATCAATGTCGTCGGCCACTCCTGCCAGTGGGTGGCGCGTAGGTTCCTGCCCTCCCTCACCTCCGCCGCTGCTGCCCTCCCTCACTTCCGCCCGGATGTCGTGGCAGAGGAATGGGAGGAGGAGGGGTCGGATCTGGTGGCTGAACGGCGGTTTTTTTGATCGGAAAAGGTGTTTGGGGTGGAGTTTTCCGGCGAGTTTCATGGTGTTTGTGGTTGTGTGTGTGTGTGAGTGTGAATGAGTGTGTGTTTGTGTGTGTGTGGGGGGGGGGGGAAGAAGAGAGGAAGAAGGGGGTGTTAAGTGGTCGTGGAGTGAAATAATAATAATAATAATAATAATAATAATAATAATAATAATAATAATAATAATAATAATAATAATAATAATAATAATAATAATAATAATAATAATTATTATTATTATTATTATTATTATTATTATTATTATTATTATTATTATTATTATTTTTATTATCATTATTATTATTATTATGATTATGATTATTATTATTATTTATCATTTCACACTCAATTAGCAGAGAAATTTAACAGAGAAATTTAACAGAAGTGTATATAGCGGTTATTTTTTTCATTCAGCAGAGTCAATCAGATACATAATCAAACAACCAAGTTTCAGTTAGATGCAGACTCAGTCAGAACTTCTTACTGGGTCAGCTTCTGACTCAGTCAGATCTTACTCAGTCAGCGCAATCAAACAGCCCCTAAATTATAAAAGATATAAATATATTGAGTTAAAATAAAATATAAAAAACTAGAGATTAAAAAAGATAGATACAACCCATTAAACACATTTAAAGCCCATGATGCATAACCAAATTGATAATTAGTATATATATATGATAATTCTTCAAAAATATATATTTGTTTTTCTATTGTTAGATGAGTATATAAAACAAAGTTTATTTCATGAATGAAAGATAAGGAATCAAAAACAATTATTTGGACACAACCGGGAAAAAAAGTCATTTTGAAACTAAGAAATTGGTTGTTTGAATAGTAAACAATTCATTATGTCTTAGGTGGTGTTTGTTTTTTGAAAAAACCTCTTCCTCACCTCTTTATCTGCGCGCTCGCAGACGCGAGAAGAGGTTTTTACTTCGCAGACTGTTTGTTTTCTGGAAGACGTTTCATTAAAAAATGTCTTCCTGACGTCTGCACAGAGAAGAGGTGGAACAATGTCTTCACAACCTTTTCTAAACTCTTCAGAGTTCATTTGAACCTGATACCCCTCTTCCCCACATACCCACACCCCACTCCTCCTCCCCACAACCGCCACCGTCGCCACCTCGCCACCTCACCACAACGCCACCGTCGCCTGCTCCATTCCCATCGCCACATCGCCACCGTCGCCACCTCGCCTCCGACGCCACCTCGCCAACGTCGCCCTTCTGCCCGCTTTCCCCTTTCTGCCTGCCACCGTCGCCCGCTTCTGCCCGATTTCCCCTTTTGGCCCGCCACCGCGCCACCGTCGCCATCTCTCTCTCTCTCTCTAGGTTAGTATAATTCTTTTCAATTAAATTCTAATATTTTTTGGGAGGATTGAACTTGTCAATCTTTTGTGGAGAATTGAAATTTCTTTAATCTTTTGTGAGCAGTAGACATAACTAGGTGGTGGTGGGTGCTTTTGAACTGAGGTTATACCTGATTACAGCTTGCACTCTCTTTGTGTGCGTCTCTTTGAATCCTTAGCCTTTGTGTGTGATCTGAATCTCCGCTTCACTGTTGTAAAACCATCAAATTTCCCAATTCTTTTTTTGTCATTTCTGGTAAAATTCAAGATTGGGTGTACAAGATTACGATCTTTCACTAAAAATCCAATCTATGTGGGGTTTTTTTGGGTGGTTTTTTGTTGTATGCAAGTCAAAGTTCATTGCTTTTCTCCTTCAACCATGTGGAGATGAGTGTCTATCCAAGGGTGTGTCACCATCTCCCATACACACTGGGTTTGATGCAAGATTGTTGCTTGAATCTAATTGTTGCTTTTCTAATTGTTTGTTGCATCTTTGTTGGATTTTTTATTGCATTTAAGTTTATTATATTGTTTGTGTAAAACTCCCCTCTAAAGTGGAGTTTTGAGGTAATTTATCATTAGCTGTTTTAGTTAGTAATAATCATATTGTTGAATGTTTTGAGTAGTTGGCTAATCTGTTTAAATGCCACCTAATCAATTAGGTGATCAAATAATCTGTTTCATAATCCTTTTGCAATTTGCTAACTCTTGCAAACTATGGTCTGATTGTGTGTTTGGCATTCTTAATAGAAAGTATAAATCAACAAATGGTACAAGCAAAGATCAACCAGTAGTTCAAGTAGTGTCATCAACCACCATAAGTACAGGAGAAAGCAATTCATCTACCCAAAAGTTAGAAGATGAGTTAAAAGTGTCTTCCCGCCTTCAGAAATTCGTTAAAACAAATGTTATTGAGCGTTCGTTTGGTGTTTTGAAAGCACGGTTCCCTATATTGAAGAGGATGGCACCATTTCCGTTGGTTACACAAAGGGCCTTAGTTGTTTTTATGAACATTATTGTAGTGTTGTATGACTTTTATGAATATTATTGTAGTGTTGTATGACTTTTATTTATATTTTAATGTATTTCTATGATTTTTATTTATATATTAATGTATTAGTTGTTCTTAAAGTTTAAAAAATAAATTTAGTTTAATTACAGAATATTTCAGCATTCTGCAGATGTTAAACAAAACAAACAGTCTTTTTTTTGCAGACTGCAGACATTTGGTCCACCTCTTCTGCTGCAGATGTCTGCAGATGTGGTCCGCAGACTGCAGACGTTTTCCTGCAAAAAAAACAAACAGCACCTTACTCATAAATGAATATTCAACTTTTTCCTGTTTCGAGGAACATTTTATATAAGATTCAAGTGTTAGATGCTTGTTGGTAATTTTGCTTTGAACATTTTGAGAAAGAATATATATAATCCTTTTATATTTCGTTTTGTGTAAAACATTATATTAATCCATTGAATTTGATTAAATGAATTGTCGAAATTAAGTTTTCTGGTTTTCTTGTTTAAATGAGTTTTCTTATGAACCATATCATATACATGTGTTATGCATAATCCTAACATTTTGTTGCCTAAACAAATAACATCTAACCAGCTTTATCAAGCATAAGCATGTTTCAATTGTACATACAACAATCCCAACCAATAGTCCTCAAAAATGTATTTTGAATTCCCATTGTATTAGTTCAAGAAACAACAAATCTTTCAAATATTTTGATAAACATCTTTCGTGAATTTTTCTACACGATAATTAAGATATTAAAAGACATCCTTCAACCTCCACAACATTTTTCAACAAGTCATAACATTCCAACTTCTTTAATCAAAGTAATTAAATAACAAATTACCAAGTCATTGTTGTTAGACACACAAGTGGTAACATAATCATCAAAAGCTTTAATCAAAGTATAATTAAACAACAAATTACCAAGCCATTGTTGTTATCAACACAAGTGGTACTATAATCATCAAAAGAAAGAGGGTGGTGGTGCTTGAGAAAAATAGAGATTCAAATATGAATGTGAATAATGAAGTCTTGAAATTAGTTTTTCACGAGTATTGCCTTTTTTTCTCTCTTTTCACATCTCTATATGCATCTTTTGTGATCCGATCTTGGTTGGTCATTGGCTCTGCACTCTTCATACCCCCCCCCCAAAAATTTTTTCCTCTTATTATCTTTGTCATCCTGCCCCAAGACGCCTTGTACATATACTTGGGTTAGATTTTGTTTATTTTTCTTTTTTTGTCTTCGTCACATAGTTGCAATATTTGCTCCTACCGACATAATTGTAGCTTCCATCATCGTAATCTATTGTTGTGCCTCTTGCAGTCGTCACTATAGCCTGAAATATGTTGCAACAGTCATACAACATATCACCATAGCATGTTGTGCACGTCTTACGTGTCACTGTTATCGTTGTTACCGTAGCTTTTTTTTTCCTTTCCATATAGTACAACCCTAATGATGCATTGTACATATATAGTATGAAAAATCAAACTACATTTTGAGTTAAACCGTGGTAATACTTAAACAATTATTAGTTTACAATTGTGATATGATTTGAGTGCTACACCACTTTTCAATGTAAATAGTATGCATTACAAATCTCAAGTTCCACTTTTCTAAATCGTGAATATCACTCTCCACGTGACCAATTTTAGAAATCTCGGATCAATTTTCATGAAATATTAACATGTCTATACTCAAGTATTGCCCTAAAATATATAATTTGGTCCTCTTCCACTTAAGTACATATGCATCTCATTTTCATCCATATAACTTTAAAAAAGACACTTGGTATAAAGTAAAATTTATCATAAAGGGTAAATAAAAACATTAAAGGCATGGTCATTTTCTAAAGCTTTTCTTTTAAGACAATGTCTTTTCCATTTGATAAAGACAATGGAATATCAAACTACTATATGTGTAAATATTGAGGTTGAAACAAATGGTCAATTACAAAATTGTATATCTTGTTTGACACATAATATATAAAATAACTAGTTTTAAACCAAGTCTAAATTAAGTTGGTACACCTAACCCTTTTCACAGATCACACGTTTTATTAGTTTCAATAAATAGGTTGTACGAGTTGTTTCTAGATCGTGTGATTTTAGGCTTCTTAAGTCAAAGGTTTGTGTATTAAATTAAGTAAATATATGAGTCTGTTTGTTTTTATTAATTTTAAGTTGACACCGATACTCGAGACTCATTGCTACCCGATAGATAGAGCGTCTTGGAAGGGTTATCAGTAGGGGTGTTCAAATTCGGATATCCGAATTTCGGATATCAGAAAATTTCGGATAGTGAATTTCACTATCCGAATCCGAATCCGAAATTTCGGGTTCGGATTCGGATATCCGTTCGGATATCCGAATTCAAAGAAAATTTGTATTATTTAATAAATTTTATAAAAATGTAATTATTAAAGTTTTTATCGGATATCCGAAGTTTTTTATTAAAATGTCCTAAATATCTAAAAATATCCGAAATATTTAATTAATATTTAATTAATATTTAATATTTTTAATTTTTTATAAAAATATTTTGGATATTTCGGATATCCAAAATATCCGAAAATTCTAAAAATCACTATCCGAATCCGAATCCGAACTTTCGGATATCCGAAGTTCAGATATCCGAATTTTCGGATATCCGAAATTTCGGATAATCCGAATTTCGGATTTTCGGATATTTCTGATTCGGTTTCGGATTCGGATATTTTTGAACACCCCTAGTTATCGGAATATATTATGTATAGTATATATATGTTGTTTTTTCCTCACTTTAAATTAAAAAGCAACCAAACAAAAAGTAATTAATTTATTGTGGTTAACCAGTGGTCCACTATGCATTGTAATATACTTTAAAAACGATAGAGCAAAGTGTTTAAACATGATGTACAAGTGAATAATGCAGATAAATATCTCAAAGTTTGAGGTAGTTTCCGCCTCTTTGTTCTCTCTCTCTCAAAACATCTGCTCTCTGTTTTCTCCCAATACCACAAACACCGCCTTCTTCCTCCTCTTTGTTCTCTCTCTCCCAAGATTAAAGCTTCGATTTTTATGTGCTTTTAGAAGAAAGATTGTTGCTTACTTGCCACTGGTAGGCTTTGAGCACTGCTGGAGTGACCCAATCTGCGAACACTTGACCATTCACAAGACTGCATAAAAACGACACCTGTAGAACAATGAACACGTTAGATTGTTGGGTTATTTGGGTATCAGCAGATCTGATCTTTTGATCATTTGAAGATTGACCTTAGAGAATGGCTCGCCGTCGATGATCATATCCATGAGCTGCAAGGCCGTAATCGCACCCACACAAGCTCCACGGACCAAACCCGTTTCCGTAGTGGGTCCTTTGATCGCTCCCCCTAAAATCCCCACAATTGCTCCACCTGAAACTCAAGATTCAACATGTTATTCACACCCATTATCCCACACCCACCAAGTGTTCGACGAAATGCCAAAGAAACAAAAAACACCAAATTGCAAGATTACGGCCCACCAGTGGCAAGTAAGCAGCAATCTTTCTTTTCAAAAAACACCAAATTGGGGGTTTTTGGGGTGGGTGCAATTGAATAATCGATCGGCTTTTCCGCTTTTTATTTTGCTGATTTGAGGTTTAGGCAATTTTGCTTTTGGAAATTTGTTTTGATTTGGTGTTCAAAGATTAGGCATGAAAGGGATACTTGATTACTTTGACAGGTGCAAATGTTCTTATTCCTTTGATTAACTGGTAATCTTGATGATATTGGATTCTTCTTGCTCCCAGTATTATAAATGGTGAAGGACAACATAAATATCCTGCTTCCAGTTTTGTTGTGAATTGTAAAGGTACATCTTTTGCGTTACTATCAATCTTTTGCGTTACTATCAGTCTTTTAAAGAAATAAAGCATCAACAACCAGTTTCTATTACCATTGTGGTGTATGAGATTATGATCTATATTTTGCATTTCATATATTATTTGTCAAATATTGCAGGTGATGCATGCACAGGAGATGTTGTGATGTTTGAACAGAATGTTTATGAAATGTAAGGACCCTTTCATCAATACACTTGATTAATTTGTTTCCTATGTTGTGCCCCTTTGTTCTAAGTAGGTGATGTTAATCGACAGCCAACACATTAGGTGAAATAGTACACGATGAAAATAAGCGGGAACAATGAAACTGGTTGCGGTATTTGGAAACCATAAGTGGTTTGGTGCTTTCTATTGTCCCAAAGTAGTTGTATATTTCAAGTACCTTAGAGCCCTTAAAATAGCAAATATATGTGAACTTCAAGGGGCTTTGCATGAACCTACTAAGTACACCAACAGTGAAGGACCGAAGGCAATAGCAAGCTGCTTTAATGTCATATGGATCAGGGTACCAATAATTTTAGGAACTCAGTAGTATAATTAACCTCATTGCCTTCATTTGAGAACAACTTGATGTTGAGTTCAAAAGGAATTGAAGCAGCTTTGACATTCTCCATGCCAAACTTCTTTACAAGTTCTTGAACATACTGCTTTTGATGCAGTAGCAAATCATGCTTACTTTCTAACCCAAGGAAATGTTGAAGTAGGCCCATATCTTTCATTTTAAATTGAGTCACTAAGTATCAAATCTGATATTTGGTATTTTCCAGTATATCCTTTACCGATTTATAGGATAGTTAGTTAGGAATGATTATGATTGTAATCTGTTACATATTTAGATAGGATGGATGTATTCGATAAAAAGAAATTTAGCTACGTTGTTCTCCTATGTATTACTGTTCATTATGTACATAAACTAGATATGTAAAATGTTTCACGTATTATTTTGCGTAGATTAAAGTTGAAAAGTACTTCCCTTAAGATGCAGATATTAATAACACAAAAACGCCCGCCGCATCGCGCGGGGGCCATTTGCTAGTTAATATATAAATCTGAAAGTTCTATTTCCGAACAACAATTTGTATGACAAAATTTGATTTATTTTCAGTCACTTTTACTTAAATTCAATTTTATTCACTACATGTGGGACGATTACTAGCCGGTTTGATCATGTCTTTCAACTTTTTTATATATTTACCTTTGAAATCTTATTTATTGATTTATATCTTTTATACTTTAGAATATATTTTATGTTTATTACGAGCATAAATCAAGCTCAATCAACTCCAACCAATCCTCCTTAATATTCTGCATAAATCAAGCTCAATCAACTCCAACCAATCCTCCTTAATATTCTCTTATTGATTTCCGTATATAATTGTATTATTATAATTGTTTGACTTTCCTTGTAATTAGCCTTGTTAGTTACTTTATATCTTTATTTAAATGAATACAATATCTCAAGAAAGTTAAGAGAGAATTCCCTGGCTTACATGGTATCAGCCTAAACAACTTCCTGGACCCTCTCTTCCGATTCTGCTCCTCATTTTCTGTTCTTTTTCCTGTTGCTCCTTCCTTCCCTTCGCAACCATGACTATCACAGAAACATCCTCTTCCACCTCTAAGCTTCCCATGAACACAATCATGCACATGATGCCCATCAAACTCTCCTCTTCTAACTATCTCACATGGCACAATCAAATGCTCCCTCTTATCGCCAATCAAGAGCTTCTCGGCTATATCGATGGCTCCATCTCTCCTCCTCCAACAACCATCCTTGTCGAATCCAAAGATCAACCCGACCCTGCCTACACCGATTGGTTTACCAATAATCAACAAGCCATCCTCCTCCTTCACGCATCCCTCACCGAAGAAGCAATGGCCGAAATCCTTGGCCTTTCGAACGCTCGCCAAATCTGGGCAGCCTTAGAAGCGGCCTATAGCAACACTTCTTTGGAGAGGATGCACCTGCTCCGTGACAATCTTCGTCACCTAACCAAAGGCTCTTCCACCATTGCCGAGTATGAACGCAAATTTAAGACCATTTGTGACCAACTTTCGGCAATCGGACATCCCGTCAATGATACGGATAAGACTCATTGGTTTTTATGTGGACTCGGTTCCACCTTTGAGAGTTGGTCCACCGCGATTCGAACCTCTCACTCCTCCTTGCCCTTCCGTGATTTGTTAACAAAAGCGGAGAGTCAAGAACAATTCCTCGCCTCTCTTCATCCTCCTTCCACACCCGCGGTCGCCTTTGCTGTTCATCACCATCGCCCTCAATCCTCCTCCCATTCTCGGCCCAAATCAGGATCCGGGACATCTCGCAATCCTTCTTCGGGTCTTTCCAAAGGTACTCGCCGCCCTCCTCATTGCCAATTGTGCCGTACTAATGGACATTATGCAAACAAATGTCCGAAATTAGCTACCTTTGTTGCATCGGCCTCAGGGAATGATGACATCGCTCGAGCCTTCCATGCTCAATATCATGTGTCTAATGAAAATGATCCCGATTGGGCGGCCGACTCCGGAGCCGATCTACACATGACAGATGATACGGGTAACCTACATTCTTTTTCTCCTTATAAAGGATCTTCATCTGTCACCTTTGGCAATGGCCATTCGTCATCCATAACCCACACAGGCCGCATCACTTTGCAAAACAAAGTCCATTTAAATGATGTCTTAGTTGTGCCATCCTTAACTCGCAATCTTCTTTCTATTAGTAAACTTACAAACGACTTTCCTGTTGACGTTTTGTTCTCTAATACTTTTTTTGTGATTCAGGATCGGACAACAAGAAAACCTCTCGCTCAAGGTCGATGTGAAAACGACCTTTATTTGCTTCGAGACAAGTCATTTGCTTTTGTTGCGTCTGTTTCTTCTAATAAAGCCTCATTTGAGTTGTGGCATTATCGTTTGGGTCATGTTGCTTTTGATACTATTTCAATTATGAAACGTCTTGGTCATTTATCTTTTACATCTATTTTGCCTACACCTAATATTTGTTCACCATGTCAACTTGCTAAAGCTAAAAAATTACCATTTAATAATAATGAAAAACGTGCCTCTAATCCCCTAGATCTTGTTCATTGTGATTTATGGGGACCCTCACCTATAGCTAGCAAAAATGGTTACAAATATTATGTTGTGTTTGTGGATGACTACTCTCGTTTCTCATGGCTTTATCCGCTTAAAACCAAAACCGAATTTTATTCGGTTCTTCAAAGTTTTTTGCGCCTTGTTCAAACTCAACTTTCACGCAAAGTTAAAATTTTTCAAAGCGATGGCGGCACAGAATTTGTTAACAAAAATGTTCGCAATATTTTTGATCAAAATGGAACTTTTCATCGCTTCTCTTGTCCTTACACCGCCCCTCAAAATGCTCGCGCGGAAAGAAAGCACCGGCACATTGTTGAAACCGGCTTAGCCATGCTTTTTCATGCTAGCGTTCCTATTAATCATTGGGATGACGCTTTTAGCACCGCCACTTACATCATCAATCGTGTGCCCACTAAAGTCTTAGAAAACAAATCTCCATATGAGGTGTTGTTCTCTATCACACCATCTTACAACACCTTTCGTGTTTTCGGGTGTTGTGTTTATCCATATTTACGTGATTATGCCCCACACAAGCTAGCACCACGAAGCATTCCTTGTATTTTTTTGGGGTATTGTCCACAATACAAAGGCTACAAATGCTTTGATCCTGTGACATCACGTATGTATATCTCTAGGCATGCGCGTTTTGATGAACAATTCTTTCCTTTCAGCGGCACTTCCCCCACAACCCATATTGCCAATTTATTCCTTTCTACCTTTGAAGACCATCCTTCATTTACCCCAACTCCTCCTGACCCCACCCCTCAACAGTTCATGCATCCCATGCATCCTAAAAATACTTCTTCCACTCATCATTGTTCTATGTGCACACCCCACCCTACACCAAATTCACCCCAATCATCCTCAAATGCTCCTGACCCCACCCCTCAACATTCCATGCATTCTAACTCACATTCCATGCATCAAACAAATCCTCCATTCACTCCTCCCATCGATCCTCCTTCACCTCCTTCCCAACCAACTACAACAGACCCCATAACCACCTCACCCAACCTCAATTCCACCATACCCGAACCACCCTCTCCCCCTTCGGTGCCCTCTCCCCCATCTAATTCCAACCAAAACTCTCCACCCTCCCCACCGATCGCTCCCTCACACCCTATGGTTACGCGCTCCAAAGTCGGAACGTTCAAACCCAATCCAAAGCATACCTCCTATCTTTCCACCACAATGCCATCACCTCTTCATACGGCTTTGCTTACTCATACCATTCCAAAAGGTTTCAAAAGCGCTTCTAAGCATGCGCACTGGATGGACGCCATGCAAGCTGAGCTCGCCGCTCTCCATCGGAATCACACGTGGACCCTTGTTCCACGACCATCTTCTTCCAATGTAGTCGGTTCTAAGTGGGTATTTAGAACAAAATACCATGCTGATGGCTCCATTGATCGTTATAAAGCCCGGCTTGTTGCTCGAGGCTTCACCCAAATCCCGGGTGTCGATTTCAATCACACGTTTAGCCCGGTCGTTAAAGCCTCAACAATCCGCATTGTCCTATCCTTGGCGGTGATAAACGGTTGGACGCTGCGCCAACTCGACGTTAACAATGCGTTTTTAAACGGTCATCTCTCCGAGACTGTTTACATGGAGCAACCTCCCGGTTTTCTTAACCCGCAATTTCCAACTCATGTTTACAAGCTAAATAAGGCACTTTACGGTCCTAAACAAGCTCCCCGCGCTTGGTTTCAAAGGCTCAGTTCCTTCCTTCTTGCCTACGGTTTCACTTGCAGCAGAGCGGATCCATCTCTCTTTGTCTTTACCAAAGGCGATTCCATCATGTACCTTCTTGTTTACGTGGACGACCTCATTCTCACGGGAAACTCTTCCACTGTCCTAAACAACTTCACTCATGATTTACATATGGAATTTGCTATTAAAGATCTTGGATCCTTAAATTACTTTCTTGGTCTAGAGGTCATACATGATACTCATGGTCTTTTCCTTACACAGACCAAGTATGCAAAGATATTCTTGACCGAGCCGGTTTAACCAACGCTAAACCTGTTGCCACACCTCTATCCACATCCGATTCATTCACCACCGAGGGCACTCCTTTTAATGATCCTACTCTATACCGTTCTCTAGTTGGTGCACTTCAATACCTAACTATAACTCGTCCCGACTTGTCCTATGCCGTCAATCAAGCCTGTCAACACCTCCACTCTCCTACCGATACCCATTTTCAGTTGGTTAAGCGTATACTACGTTATGTCAAGGGAACTCTCTTTCATGGGTTACACTACACTCGTCCTACTACCTCTACCATTTTGGGTTATTCGGATGCGGATTGGGCGCGGTGCATTGAAACACGTCGGTCTACGTATGGTTATTCTATCTTTCTAGGCGGTAACCTCGTCTCCTGGAGCGCAAAGAAACAGCCCACTGTGTCAAGATCAAGTTGCGAGTCGGAGTATCGGGCAATGGCAAATGCGGCTGCCGAAATCATTTGGATTACCCATTTACTGAAAGAACTTCATGCTCTTCCTAAAAGTCGGCCAACCTTGTTATGTGACAACCAAAGTGCACTTTTTATGAGTCAGAATCCGGTTTCAAACAAACGAGCTAAGCACATCGATTTAGACTATCACTTTGTTCGGGAATTGGTCATGTCTGGCAAATTGCACACCAAGTTTATACCTACCAAGCTTCAACTGGCGGACATCTTCACAAAAAGCTTACCACGACCTCTTTTTGAGCAATTTCGGGATCAACTTCGTGTCCTACCTACGCCGTTTCGCTTGACGGGGGATATTAGGAGCATAAATCAAGCTCAATCAACTCCAACCAATCCTCCTTAATATTCTGCATAAATCAAGCTCAATCAACTCCAACCAATCCTCCTTAATATTCTCTTATTGATTTCCGTATATAATTGTATTTATTATAATTGTTTGACTTTCCTTGTAATTAGCCTTGTTAGTTACTTTGTATCTTTATTTAAATGAATACAATATCTCAAGAAAGTTAAGAGAGAATTCCCTGGTTTACAATGTTTATCTAAGTTTTTTAGATATTTAAACTCGTATTAAAACATAACTTATCTTTATATTGTGTTTAAAATTAAACATACATGCATACCTATAATATTAATTCTTATAATAGTTATGATATCATATGACCTTTGAATCTAGTCCGATAAATCACAGTATCATACGAATTAACCAATAAATGATCAATCGTTATCAGGTAAGGTACTAAAAACAATGCTTTTATCTTATATTACCATTGTATCTTTGTTACTTTTTATGTAGCAATTGAATACCTTCAGATTATGTACACGTACTTATAAGCTTTTTGTAAATTATTATTTAAGTTGTGCTTTTAAAAAAAAAATTCAAGTTGACGATGAATGATCTGTCGATGTTTAAAAGGTATAATAAATCATTTTAAGACCAACATTATCATAATGTAAAACAATATAAGGTTTTAAGGTGATAGATACATATCATATTTCAATTTATACAAACAAATTTCATATGTATTCTATTGCATAATATGACTGTTTTACATAGAATTATCTCAAAATAACCAATGTTCTTTTCTAAGTTTTCCGCTACATCTATTTTTTTGTCTTTATAAGCTCTTTGTAACTATTGTTCTATTTATAAACATTTTAGATGTATAATTATAATTAAAAATATATATGAAAAATGGATATCTTCTTACTTTTGAATTAGATTTAAAAGTTAAAAGAAAATAATTTTATTACAAACGGTGCCATCTATCGATATCTAAATAATTGAAATTTTGTTGTCACCATTCCATTAACTTAAAGTTAAAGCAATATATTAACTTCGTACTATAATAATCTTTCATGATTTTGTTTATTTATTTATTTATGAACAGCTTGATATGTATATTTTAATCGAGTATATGTGTTGCAATTGTTTGGAAGTTCACATCACGCATCATAGGATAAAAAGAAAAGAATTTTCAGCTTTTATAAAGTGAGTATTTTATTTAAGAGTCTAGCCTTTATCTATTAAAATTTGTACTGTATAAAACTAAAAGTAAATAAAACTATGCTACTAAACCATTATTTAAATAAATTAATACGTAAGGTGTTTACCTTTATATTAGCTTTTTTATTACCACACTTAAAAATATAATTTTAATAATATAGTCTTTCAAGTTATAATATAAAAAGACGAGTTTTTTCTATCAATTGTTTATATAACTTTAAGTAGCTCTTAAACAATTACTATGTATGACTTTAATAGAAATATATTCTCACTACTAAGGGTATTCATACTAGAGTCCGCATCTGTATCTCTATATTTGATTTGTAGTTTTTTAAACGTAATTGGAATGTTAATTTGAAAACTTTATTAGATTATTAAACATTTAATAGGTAAGTGAAAGAAAAGTAAACTAATACAAGAAAAATTGTCAATTTTATTTCCATCTAGTAACCAACCAAACAAGATTTTATATGAAAAGTTTTTTAATTCTAATTTTGATTCCAATTCTACATAATTCTATAAACCAAACTAGTTGTAGACTTTTGTAAATAGTAAATCTCAACATATTAAGATTCATTATTCATCAATCTCTATGACATTTGTGATTGTTTAAAGAAAGAAACAAATAATAAAATAAGTGTATGTCAGTGAAATACAGACAAAGATGAATAATGTAACGTAGAAGCTTAAACAAAATATAAAGATAAATTTCAAGAAAGATGATTTTTAGATAAATTATAAACATAAAGATGAAGATCCAGCTCTATATGATTTATAACAAGATTATTATTTTGAAAGAATTGTGTATTATTCAATATGTTCATAAATAAAATTAACTACATAAAAACAGTGACAAATAAAAATCATTAATAGCTTATATATAAATTTATGATATGTTTTTAAAAGTTAAATTTAAATTTTAAAACTAATCAAACGTAATTATGTCTTAAATTATTCACACCTACACCGGTGTCTTTGTGACTGCACATCACGTACATCCCTTTTAGGTCATCAACTTCTCTGTGGATTAGTTAAGAAATATGACCTCAGAATGTAGTTTTATTATTTTACAAATGAAATTGAAATAGTATAAACAATACGACATGGTTTCAAAAAAAAAAAAACAAGATATCAACACGACAACGATCAAAAATAGTAATTAAATGAAAAGTATTTTTCTAAATAAAGAAAAAAATATGAATGGTAATCGGTACACAAAATGAAATACAATAACTTAACATAGATGTTAATTATTTATAATATAGTTCAATGGAATTTTACAAAATAACTGTTTTAAGAAAAATACTAACTAGTCTTTTAATCTTTTTTTTAACTGAAGTTTAAAGCACACAAAGCGACTTTTTGTACTGGAACTTGTTTCTCACAAAAGGGCTAAACATATTGATATTTTCTAGTCTTTTGTTCGTGAACATGTTTCCTCTTGACAATACACCAAGTCCGTACATATCAACTATCAAGTTTCAACTTATAACTTTATAAGCATTTTTACTAAAAACCTTCCTAAACCTCTCTTTCAAGACTTCCGAACTAAACTTTGTGTTTGCCCACCGCCTATTAGCTTAATCAGGGTATTAGAGATAACCTTAAAAAGAGATAATATTATTGCCATTTAAATTTCAATTTGTTTCTAGTTTGTAATGCTTATCTCTTCAATAAATTAGAATGTTGCATTTGATCAGGTTTCTTTATATTTATCCTCATTACAACCCTAGGTACAATTTATCATTAATAAATTGTGAATATCTTGGTCTCATGAACCAAAAGTTGTCTTTTCAATGAACAACTCAATATGAGTAACTCATATACCTCCTATTGACACAGTACAAATTCAAGAATTTTTTTTTATTTATGGGGTTAAATTTAAAAATATATTGACTTGAGGGGCAAATAAATGTAAAAGTTGACTTCAGGGGTACCCGCCGGTCACACCGGCGAGTTCTCCCTTCTTAAATGTCGTGCCCTGCAAGATTCCAACACAATTGTCCTTTTCCTTAGAAACCGCCGGTGCCACCGGCGAGTTCTGGCCAACCACCAGCATAAATCTTTGTTGACTTGACTGATTTGTGACTGGTCTGTGTCTCCATTAATGCCCAAGAACCCGCCAATGGGAAGGGCGAGTTCTTGGTTAAATTAAGGTTTGGTCCGGACATCATTTATTAAAAAAAACTTTTTTTTTTACTTTTCTCTATTTTCCAACAAACCCACATATATTATATAAACCACCACACCTTCCTTCACAACACACAACTCCATTTTACAAAACACACATCTTCCATATTTTCTCTATTTTCCAACAAACTCACGTATTTGATTCCATGGCGAATTGGAGTGTTACATCAGGTCCTTTGAAGCAACAGTGGATTTGATACCAACATTGTCAAATTTTGTCCATCATTTGGAACCCGCGATGATGGACAAAATTTGACAATGATGGTATCAAATCCACTGTTGCTTCAAAGGACCCGATGTAACACCCCAATTCGCCATGGAATCAAATACGTGGGTTTGTTGGAAAATAGAGAAAATATGGAAGATGTTTGTTTCGTGAAATGGAGTTGTGTGTTGTGAAGGAAGGTGTTGTGGTTTATATAATATATGTGGGTTTGTTGAAAAATAGATAAAGGTAAAAAAAAGTATTTTTTAATAAATAATGTCCGGACCAAACCCTAATTTAACCAAGAATTCGCCCTTCTTATTGGCGGGTTCTTGGGCATTAATTGAGACACAGACCAGTCACAGATCAGTCAAGTCAACAAACATTTATGTTGATGGTTGGCCAGAACTCGCCGGTGGCACCGGCGGGTTCTGAGGAAAATGACAATTGTATTGGAATCTTGCAGGGCACGATATTTAAGAAGGGAGAACTCGCCGGTGTGACCGGCGGGTACCCCTAAAGTCAACTTTTATATTTATTTACCCCCAAGTCAATATATTTTTAACTTTAACCCTATAAATAAAAAAATTTTCAAATTCAAATATATCTTTTGTGCTTAGCTTTAATCAACATGTTTTTTTTAATTAGCTTGTATGATTTAAAACTTCTCAAAATGTTATAACACTTTAAGCTAATAAAAAGAATATGGCAAGGAAACATGTGGGTAGTAATGGAGTAATGGTCATATGTGGGGCAAATCTTTTATATTAGTTAAACAAAAATTGAATGGATAGTCATAGTTATGTATTGTAGACACCTTATTCTTACTAATTCACAACCACAAGAGGCATACAAGCCACCCACCCCACAAAGTTGACATACCCATTCGGTCAATAATTAATTATTTTTAAGTATTTTTATATGTATTTACTTAAATAATTATATTGGTTTTCTTTGTCAAATAATTAGTTTAGTCATATTTTGACATAGATTAGAGTATACGTCAACTATAAAATACAGATTCGTTTACTAAAAATATAGAAATGAGGACAAGACTTGTGAAACCTTAGTCAAGGTTTGACTATTTTTATATTTATTTACTTAAACAAGTATGTTGTTTTTTTCCATAAAAAATACTAGTCTAGCATATTTTGTAATAGATTAATATATGTCCTTAAAAATATAGACCTGCTTATTAAAAAAAATATAAAAAGAGGACAAGACTTGAAACTTAGTCAACAGGAATTTTATGTTATTTTAAACGACAATATTAAAAACTTATATACGCAAAAATGATACATAGCCGTAATAAATTCAAGAGACTTTTTTTTTCCAAACGATTAGAAGTTTTAGCAATTAAGGGTGTTAGGGGCTGTTTGGTAGTATCTGAATGATTAAGTGCTGAACCAATAAGAGGTCTGAACCAATAAGTGCTAAACCATTAAGAGGTCTGAACCATTAAGAACCGGTATATCACTTAACTATTCAAAGGCAAATGTCTGACAAATTCAGATAAGAGATCTTAACCATTCAGCATTAGACCTCTTAGCCATTCAGCATTTGTATAATGTTTAACCATTCAGAGGCAAATGTCTTAACCATTCAGACATGTGCTCGTGAAACAAACAGTCTGAACCATTAAGTGCTGAACCATTCAGCATCTGAACCATTAAGAGGCTGATTAAAAGGCTGCCAAACAGCCTCTTAGTCTTATAATGAAAAGATTTAAAATCATGTTTACATGGTTTATGTGTTAGTTTGAAAAGAAAGATATTTTAAATAATTTGTCTAACATCGGGTGCAAAATATTTTTTTCATCACAATTATATTTATTTATTCACACCGCAAGCTAAACTATTTTTTACAAGTAAATATCTTATTTTTAACAAAGTGTTTGTATTTTAAATTTTTAATGATATCAAAAGTATTTAGCTATGTATCACTTTCACATAAGATTAAGAGTGTGAGTCTAATTAATATATAGTGGTATAAAATGAATCTATAACATATAATAAAAGAAGGTTTCTTTGAAACACGTGTCATCATTCTAGCATATCAAATGACACGTGTCATCATTTTAGCATATCAGAAAAATTATTTTCCTGCATTTCTCTTATAATAAATACGAAAATTATAAAAACAATCAATTGACTTTCCTTTTTTACTAAAATATGTTAAAACAAACAAATATATATATATGTGTGTGTGTGTGTTTTTATTGTATCTCTCATATTATATGATAATTATTATAAATAAGTAAACTGAACCATTAAATATCTAAAATATAAATATTATTTTTTTAATAGTTTATTAATACATACTAAATTATATGATTTTAGATTTATTTTATCTTTAAATATAGAGTAATAATTTTTAATTACATTATTTTATATAACTTTTAAATATTTATTATATTTTTGTTTCACCAATAGCTGATAACATTTAGAAAAAAAATTCAAAAACTAATGATCTTATTTATTCCACCCATGTAATAGATGGGCTCTAACCTAGTAATAGATGGGCTCTAACGTAGTAATAGATGGGCTCTAATGTGGTAATAAATGAGCTCTAATGTGGTAATAAATGAGCTCTAACATAGTAATAGAATGTACGAGTCTATCATTCTAAATAAAAATTGCATTTTGCCAAGTGTCTATTAGAGATATGACACGCATCAATGTATATGAGTCCTGTACAAGATGTTGCCCTAACTTATCGGGTGCACGCCTAACAACATCCATTTTTTTTCATAAATAAATATCTTTGTTAGATTACGTCCCAAAGTTAATATATTTTTTACGAGTACTGTTGTATTTTTAACAACTAAGTTGCATTCTAATTGTATTAAGATGTTTTGCAAAGTCTCTATTTTATAAAGTTAGAAATTCAAGTCTCTTTTATAAAGATAATCAACGCCCCCATAATTTTATATGAACCGTATAACTATATACACACTGTATCTAGGGTCGTATGGCCTTATATTTCTCGTATATAACTATATGAGCTACATAGGGGGCGTCAATTTATTAACGATGAATGTTTTAATATTAGCACCCATAAAATATCATAATTTTACAAAGTGAAAGAGAATTATCGGTAAAATAATTAATTTGAGATGATAGCAAACCATGTGAGGTGACACATGCACGTGACTCAGCGTGGAAAATCAAAGTTGGCTGTATCCTTGTTCCCTACGCCCTACCACACCCAATCAAACCCGTGAATATCGGTGGTTGTTCCGTCCGAGTCCGTACTAGTTTCCGTATCAATATTTTAAAAACTTTGTTGTTTTGAACTTTTGATTCTTTGTCAAATGAATAGAGACTTGACCCTCTTATGTTAACATTAAAATATTAATTATGATGTTCAGTATCGATAATCTTCAGTTTAAGTAGTTAACGTATAGTATCCGATATAGATGGATGGATAGCTGATCCGATTAAGATATTACAATATTCAATTATTAAAAGAATAAACTATTTTTTATGTGTTGCAGGTTTAAATATTAAAACTGGTAACGTTTGATTTTGACAATTTGGATGATGACATGAAAAACCAACCCACCCATGACTCCTCTGTATGCATACTTTCGGCATACAACAACGTCAAAAACTAACCAAGAGCGATGTCACAGAACAATCTATCTTTGGTAGAGGTTTTGTCTCTTAAGAGAAAAATCTTAAGTTCAAACCTAGATAGTAGACATGATATAATACGAAATAATATAGGAGTATGATATATTTTTTTGTTAAAAAGAAAAAAAAAAGCATCTATGTGAAATCCGTATATGGATCTAAAAGACATATGGGAAATCCGTGCTTGAATCTATAAAACATGTGTTGTGACATATTTGCCAATTATGTTTGTAAAGTTGGGTGTGAATTTTCATTATGTGCCTATTATAAAATTAGTGTGTTCTAGTTCATTCTATATTTAACTAGGTGTGTTGGTTAAGGGTTAAACTAGATTGTTTATGGACTGATTCATTTAAATTTATGAAAGTTTAATGGGGCATTTATATATTACTCTTTTCTAAAATCATCAATTACATATTTATCCATGCAAAAAAATTTAATTACATATTTCTTCTTTAAAAAACATATATTGTCACACCCCGACCGACGGCGGAATCATCGGAGCGGACGAGGGAATGATTGATTGTTCATAACTCATGATTGTCTAATAGTGATAATAATATTAAAATTAGATTACAGGATAACATGAATTTAACATATACAAATACAACAGTTAAAGTCACAAATAGTAATTGTCTTTTGTTTTGTCTAAGTGTTGGTCTTATATGAGCATGTAGAAGTCCACTAACTTGCTTAACCTGAAATCATGTGAGAAAATAAAGTCAGCTAACGAATTAGCTGGTGAGTAATCACAGTTTTGAGTATACATATAGATTGATTGATTGATTGAGAATAATCCAATTCACAAGGTAACGTTAAGACTTATATTGCAATAGTAAAGCATATAGATAAACCGACACAATAACAACCCCTTGACTTGACACTTGCATATAATAGACTCCACACATACACCATAGATTAACTCCTGCCTCTGGCACAATCACCACTCGACTATTCATATGGGGTGGGTTATCCAAACCAGTAGATCTACCATTGATACCAGGATTGATTGATTGAATTAGGGTTTTACTGTCGTCCAGTTTATCATAGTATGTTCACATAATTGCAAGTAATAACATAACCTGTCTTGAATTGAATTTAGAATGAAATAACAATAGAATATCATGATTGAATATATTGTATCACATGATTTCCCCCAAATAGGAAATTGATATGAAAAGGGGATATGAATACTCACATGATTGATGAGATTAGAATCTGGATGTGATAGATTAGACACCAACGAATTCCTTATGATTAACCTAAGGAACGGTGTCTCGAATTAGAATAATAATGATTTGGGAATTTGGGAATGTATTAGGATTTCCATTGGGTCTTGAATGGTAGTTTAAATAAACTAATTTTTATTTAGTTTGAATGTCCATAACTAAATAAAATAAATTTATTGAATGTGATTACGTTTAGAATTTAATAAATGTATTTGTATCAATACTCGTAATTGTTTGGTTTATTGTTAAAGTGTGGAAAAACAAATAATTAATTTTATTAATTAATTATGTGATAATCAATTAAAATTTTAATTATTTAAATGATTAAAAGAAATGAAAATGATTTTTGAAAGATTTAAATATATTTTTATTTAATCATGATTTAAACGATAATACATAGATATTATTTGAACCCATAATAATTTAGTGATTTTTAACCGTTGTTTAAAGTCTTATTTTTATAAGAAATTAAACTAGTTATTGTATTTATTTAACAAATAATAAAATAAATAGATAAAATGTTAAAATATATTTCAGAAAATAATTAGGTTGTTTTAAAATTTTTAATGTTTGAAAAACATTTTTATAATTTTTACAATTTTTTTCATAATTTTTAAAGCTTTAAAAGGCTTCAAAAAAAATGTTTGAGGTGACCCGGGGTCGAACCCGGTACCTCCTGTCCAGAATTCGCGTGTGTAACCGGTGGAACAAAGGCCTAAGCCGCGTTAGAAATCAGGTTTTAATTCTTTTAAACCGAATTAACCAAAACCCCCAAACCGTGATGAACCCTAGATCGAATCCGGACCAATTGCGGTTCAATTCGATATCAATTGCATCTGCAATCATGGGGCTTTGATTCCCCTTGTAAAACCGAGTATGTATGTATGTTTAATTACCAAAAAGAAGGCGATTTGATGATGAACACCTTGAAGCACAATCGCGACAGAGGAGGTTTTGGATCGGGGTTCAAATGATGATAATAATCGAATTAATTGTACAGGATGCTCCCAATGATCCTAGTGAGCAAAAGCCCTCTAACAAATTCGAGTTTTGAAGCTCGAAAGAAGGTGAACTCGTTAGGTGCAGGTCCGACGATCGGGAGGTGTTCGAAGGTGGTATTTGAGCTTGTTTGGGATGAAATTGACCGTAGTAATCGATTAGTGATACTTATATGAGTGTTTAGGTGGGATCAATTTGATTATTTTTGGGATTTGGTGGTCGATTATGGCCAAAAACCGGCCGCGAAAGAGGGAAAAGAGAAACGGGTGAATGGGGGGTGGGGTTGGATGTCTTTTGGGAAATTACACAATAGGTCCCTGTGGTTTAATACTTATTATTTTATGCTGAAGTTTTGCAAAATAAGTTTCATAAATTACAAGATACTCCCTAGACTTTTTAAATCCAATTTTTTTTATAATTGTTTATTATTATTTTTTATAATTCTTACAATTATTAATAGCAATATAGTTATTATTATGATTATTGAGATTATTAGAATTATCAATCAACGTATTAAACAAAATCAAATTTTTTTTTATTTAACGTAAATACGCGATGTTACATATATATTACATACTAGGTTAGTTCCCGTGTATTACACGGAATGGATAAATAAAATATTAAATAATTAGTAATCAAAATTTATACATTATAAAACCATGTATAAAGATAAAATATGATTATAATTACGTATAAATAGTTACTTTAAATAAATAAATAATAATATATTTTTCTTAAACTTTATTTTATAAATTTTTTGAATATTTTATTTTAAGAAAAATGTATTTTTTAAGAAAAAGTTTGTTGTATTATGTATTTTGTAAAATTTTTATTTTTAAAAAGTGTGTTTTAATTCAAAAAATAGGTTTTTTATTTAAAAATTAAACACTTTTTAATTTAAAAGTAGTATGAGTAAAATTATTTGTATTTAATATTATTATTAATAATATAAAGAAATGAGAAAATTAATATTATATGGCTTACAATTGTTTCATGTTTACTTTAGTTTTTTTATAGATAGATATATAGGCTAAAATCGCATTAATTAAATGGATTATAGTTAGTAATAAACACAAAGAATAAGATTATAATATTTTAATATTAACTATAATTAAAATAATATATACGTAATAATTCAAGAAATAAAACAATTATACTATTTTTAACTCTCTTATCTAAATAGTTTTATTTTTAGACATTCATTTTAAGTTTTTTATTAAAAATTAATTTTTTATCAAAATCTTGTTTCTTTTTAAAAACTATAATTTGTAATTATTTTGGTTGTTTTAATAAGACTGTTTTTGAAAGATTTCACCTTTATAATTTTTTTGAAATAAAATGACTTAAAATATTTTGCTTAAAATGTATAGTGTTTTAGAAAATTTAATATTATATAATTTTTTGTTTTTTTATTATTTAGATTTTAATTAAAAGATGTGATTTTTAACTTCATAAAATATATTTTTTAAAAAAATGTAGTTTGATTTTATAAAATGTAGATAAGAGAGAGAAATATAGCAATTAATAAAATTAATTTTTAGTATGAGAGAGAAACTTGTATTAGCATTTTAATTACTATAATACCCTTTTGGAGGGAAAATTAAAGTGTGAATGTGTAGAAATTTGACAAGTGGCTAAAAGTGTGTTAAAAATTGACAAGTGGCAAAAAAAACCTTCTTTTATTAGATACTATAGATTTATCTATTTCATTAGAACTAGGGATGATACACAGACGCGCGTTGCGCGTCTTTAAAACTGAAAAGATCGAACCAAGGCTCAGTTAAATGCATATTGTTTCTACCATCATGGGCTTTTTTAAGAAAGACGGAGTTTGTTCTAGATAAAAGACATAAGCGAACATGATTATTGATCTCAAGTTAACGTTTGGTTTCTAAAAAAATTATTTTTTTGGCTCAGATCTGGGTTTCGGTTAGGATGGCTGCAACACAGGTTGCAGGTGTAAAACACCACACCTGCCGTCACCGAGTATGCCACGCCAATTAACCACTCAGCCACAGTCATCGTAGCAATAACCAAGAAACCCGAAGCATACAAAAATAACTCCTCAACAATTTCGAACAATCAACTAAAAGTAACAGAGGCACACAGATCTCAGATGACGTGTCGTCATCATTATCGACTCATAAACACCGAAACATGGTGTATTATTGATAAATGATGTGGATTGAAAAAAGTTCAGCGTGCCTACCCCTGTTTCTCCGTCGAGAACTACCACCGTAGGTCAGGTAACGAAAAGGGGACTACCAACCGACCACCGATCGATTTGGGCAAACAAACCTCAACAACCAACGACAGGAACAGTATCGTGAGGCCCTTTGAGCATTCGGTCTCATATGAAAAACCTAAACATAGATTCATCATATCATCATCGACCAGAACCATGTTGGACCTCATCAACATTGGGAAAACAACATACCCAATAGAAGCAATAGACCAACAACATGATCTAACTTCCAGCCGACCTACGCATTTTATTCACATTAAAAATTTACCCGTCCTCTACCCATATTGACCCCAGTTCAAAATAAAAACACTATAATTCACATATATGCATAAATAAAAAAACATATATTTCAAGTTGGTGATACTAACCTGTGAAACAACCATTGCTTAGCGCTGCAACATTCATAAACCATAATCAGCATTATGTTGTACATGTATAATCCTAGTCGCAAAAAGACATACAACATTTAACTCTTTATCGTTTCCACATTTGGTACAAGAAGCAATCAACTGACTTAAATCTTATAGAAAACAACTCATTCCATCCAACGGTAAACTCGCAAATTCAAATCCGCAAAGTTTAATTAATTGCTTAAATCTTAATGAGTATAATTCATTTCAGCCTAATGTAAGCATATAAGCGTACACATTTTTCTATCATGTAAACCTCAAAACTGTTTACCTGCTTATTCAAATCCACAAAGTCATGAATAATCAGATAAACAATTTTGCTGTAACACCAAACACTATAAAAATGTAAATAACACAGTTTTGTCAGTCAAAACAATCTTGAAATGTAAGTGAACATAATTGTGTATGCCAATTGTCAATCTATTTCCATCTAAATGCAATCTTGTTACCAAATTTGGTGTTGTTTTCCTTCAAAAAACATGAAATTCAATACAAAACTTGACATCCTGAGATCGAAAACTAACCTAATTAGTTCATAAAATCATGAACAGCTAAGATCTAATTGTGTATTAGTCTATCACCTAAAGGGTTTCAAGATCCATCAAGTGCAAATTTAGGTCCAATAACAATATCAATATATCCAAATTTGATAGATCAGATCAACAATCAATGATATGATGATTACACCCAAATCGGTTAAACAGCAAAATAAGTTGTAAAAAATTAAAGAATTGAAGATCGACCCACCTTTAGGAACAGAGAGAAGGGGCTGAGAATCACAGTCGCAGTTGCAGGTAGGGCAGGAGACGGTGGAGGAGGGGCGGCGTACGGCGGCGAATCCTTCAAGAAGATGCCAGCACAACGGTGGACCCACTAAATAACCCACCAAACCCACCCCCAATAATATTATTCCAACCTTCACGACCCGCCTCCAGCAACATAGCCACCACCGCCGACCTCGGCCTACACCAACGCAGCCACCACCACCGACCTCCGCCTCCACCAACGCAGCCACCACCGCCGACCTCCGCCTCCCCGACCTCCGCCTCCACCAACACAACCACCACCGTCGACCTCCGCCTACACCAACAAATCCACCACCCCCAATTTGGGTTTTAGGGTTCAGTTTTAGTGCGAAAGGGGTGAGAAGGTCCGGTGGGTGGTCGAGCCCATAGATTGATGGGGTCGATTTGGAAGAGGGATACGAGTTCGGAGATTTTTTGAGGTCGGTGTAGAGGGTGTAGCGTAGGAGGGCGGTGCAGGAGTCGGGTATGAGGCAGTGGTGGATGATGGCGGCGGTGAGACGATACAGTAGTCGCGGGATCCTGATGCGATGGTGGTGCCGGTGACAGCCACATGGCCGCAGCTCGACGACGGTGGGCGATTGACGGTGGGAGGTGGGCGGTTGGCGACTGCTCCGTTGAAGAAGAAGGGAAAGGCACTGTACTACTATTCATTGAATAGTGATACCAGTTGGTTTTTTAATATTAGGTAATTAGTTATTGAATGATTATTATATCTATATTTTTACTAAGTTATTCTTACTCATTTTCATTTTTAAGAACGTAAGTCACATATTTCGTCAAGTTCGAGTCTTCTATATAAATAGAAAATGATAAAAATACAACTCCAAATACAAAGGTTTAAAACTTCATTTGAAAACAATAATTAAGATAATCAAAGTTATATATCCAAATATAAAATACAATTGTCAAAGTTTTAATAATTACAGTAACAAAACATCAATACGTAAAAATCACTTAGTAAAATAAGGTAAAATAGTTGTTTGATAGACTGATTTTAATAAAATGGATAAATATGTAATATATATGATTAGGAAGGGGAAATATGTAATTAATTTTATGCTTAAGAAAATATGTAATTTATGGTTTTAAAAGAGGGAAATATGTAAAGTATCTTATGTTATAAGTTAGTGATCAAGTTGTATGTCAAAACTTACAAAATAAAAGAGAATCGAATGTGAGGTTGACATAAGATTTGTATTTAATTTTATAAGGATTTTGTTTGTCCCTACAAATACGTTAGTTGTGTTTGACATAGGGGTGTTAAACAAATTATGCTCATAGGCAGCATGTTAAATTCAAAACGATCGAAAAGTTTACGCAAACCGAACACAATACTAACTAAAAAATCATGTGGAAAACATAAACCGGAACACAACTCATGTATTTACGAGTTAACAAACATGATATGTTTAGCCAGATTTTTTTTCTTTGCACATTTTTACTATGAATTTATAAATATCATATAACTCAATTACTAAGGTCGGTGGCAAATCAAAAGCCACCGACAAAGTTTCCACTTTACCCCACAAAATTTTCAATTTTACACCTTAAATTTCTAAAGTCTCAAGTTTAAAGTATGAAGTAATAATGTGTTTCCGGTCTATTAAATTTTTAAATAATTTAAATTTTTTCAATAGCTTTACTTAAAAGTAATAATTTATTGTTGTGTAAAAGTTTTTTCTTGACGTCCCGGTATGAATTTTGTTAAAAACGAAGATGTATTCAAAATATGGTATTTTTGTTTCATGGTTATATTGACTAACTTTAACTATTGATGCCATGGAGTATGAAACCGATACTTATTGAAAGACACCAGTACCGTAATATAATTGTTTTATATCTATGCTTTGATCTTCAAAATCGAGTCGCTATAACTTTATACGTTTCTTTTATGTACTTAACCACATTAATATTGCAGGATCGGATTTGTGGGTTTTTCTCTCAACTCACTGTGAATAACACTCAGCAAGCAGTCTATGAAGAGTTGATCACAATATAACAAGTAACAAGCAGTAGGAAAATTAACACAGCAGGTAAATTTTCAAGGTACTTTTATATATTGCTTCTCAACTCAAAGGATTACAAGACACTTGGACTCAAAATCGCTTCTAAAGAGTTACAGGGAGAAGATATATATAATACTACCTACAGCCGGATATACTTTGATACCAGCTGGACACCTCTAACCTTACATCTATACTACAAGACTCTAGGTGAGGTCTTTCAGACATTTTGCCTGAAAGTTAGTAGTCAGGACATGTCCCTGACTTACCTTTTGTCACCAACTAAAGTTGGTAACATGTACTATCATAAAAGGTGAACAGTAGAATAAAGTATGGTCAACAACATGGCTCTTTAGGAAGATGCCATGCTGTATCAGAGGTCTGCAGCGGACTGTCAGGGACCATACTTTTATCTGCTGGATGTAGCAATCTCTTCCGAAGGATAAAGTACTTCGGAAGAATAACTTCTTCCGAAGCCACTTATACTTCGGAAGACTGCTTCTTCCGAGGCTTGGAGTCTTCTTTGTCTTCGAAAGCAGACTTTGTCTTCAGCTCTTTCATCAGACTTTGTCTTCGGAAGCTCAGACTTTGTCTTCAGCTCTTTCATCAGACTTTGTCTTCAGAAGCTCTTTCAGACTTTGTCTTTGGAAGCTCTTTCAGACTTTGTCTTCGGAAGCTTTTTCAGACTTCGTCTTCGGAAGCTCTTTCAGACTTTGTCTTCGGAAGCTCTTTCAGACTTTCGGAAGATCTCTTGCTTGGCTTCGGAAGCCCTTTAATGTAGTACCAAAAGTGACTATAAAGTGATTTTGGTTGCACCAGCCTTATCATGATCCAACAAACTCCCCCTAGGCTGATGCTACCAAAACTTCACTTCTCTCTTCTTCTCAAAGCTCTCAGCACCAAGGAAAGCAGGTGTTTATCGGTGTCTTCATTCTTTCCTGCTGTGGTGCTGAGAATCTTGTACAGATCCTTGGTGGACAGAACCTCTACTCTGTCACCTTGGATTATGTGTACCCTCTGTTGTGGCCCTCTGAAAAGAGTTAGTTGATGGGAAGTGTAGTCATATTCCCATCAAACTATTGGTTCCAATTCAGGACCTTCCACCATCTGTAGAAAGGCTGTGCCTTTGGTGGTTGATCTTTCCTTGTCTTCCACTCTTTTCAGCTTCAACTCTTCTTCAATCTTGGCTCTTCTACTTCGTTCAGCCAAGTGGAGACCACTGATATGGTTTCTGATGTGTGCAGCAGTCTCAGAGTTGGAGGGATTGGAGAATGGCTTCTCTGCAAGCTCAGCAAGGTCGAATCTGCTGAGATGCAATAGAGAAGTGGCATTAAGCCTGTTGGTTTCACCATTCTCCCTTTCCACAACAAAGTTGTGAGAAGGTTCATCGAACCTCCACTGGATTATAGCATTTCTAGGCCCAGGAGATTGACCAGAAATCCTGTCCTCTTTCCTGGTATCCAGCAGAGTCACCAGTCTTCTTCTTAGCCTCTTCTCCTCAGCATTGAGGGTATCAGAGTTGAGACCAAGAAGTCTTGCAGCCTGGCCCAAAGTGTCTCTAGGCAATTCAAGAAATTTGCCTAGGGTGAGGGAGCTTGAAGAGTTATCAACATAGGTGATGTTGATAAGCTCTCCCTCACAGGAGATGCTGCTCAGGGTAGTGCAGTTGATGAGCCTCGTCTTGAACTCCTTTATTTCCTCGAAGGAGAGATGTTGAGGAGGCTGAGGGGATGGTCTAGGTTGTTGTTGGGTAGGCTTAGGTTTAGTGGTTTTGGGTTGAGTCTTGGGTTTTAAGATGGGTAGTTTGGGTGGTTGATGTGATGTGGTAGGTTTGGGTAGAGTTGTGGGTTGAGGGGTGAAGGTTTCATCAGTGGGTTCCGCTTTAATGGGAAAAGGGGTTGGTTCTGGTGTGGGTTGTGGCTGTGGTTGAGTGGCTAGGATTGAGACCGTTCCCTGTACCCTCCTGTACATCTCCCTTCTCTTCCCCAAACGGATGTCAGCTTTGATGTCACTGACTATCCGCTGGAGTGTCCTTTCGGACATAGGTCCCACCTGCCTACCAGAGAAGCCATGAGCCCGGAGATAGTCCTTCATCCAGGCTTTGTCAGTTGACTTCTTGGTGGCAGTGACCTTCTTCTCTTCTTCCCTCTTCCTCTTCACCTTCAACTTCTCCCTACCAGCCTTCTTCCTTTCCTTCTCCATTTGATCCTGCTCTTTATTGTGGAGCAGCAGGATCATGTCATTGTCGTGTGGAGACAGTTCAGGAAGACTGAAGCCTCTTGAGAGTAGGAATTTGATCCTATCCTCTCTCAGCTTCAGGGCTGCCTCCCTCTGCTCTTCTTCTTCCTTCTCCAAGTCCAACCTGGCTTCCCTTTCTTGTTGTAGCCTGGTTGACCTTTCCAAAGTCACCAACTCCTCTAGTGGTAGCAGGAGTATCTCCTCATTGACAGCTCCTAGACTGATGAGCTGGTCAATGAGTGTTGTTCTTCTCTTCAGGTTGATTTCTTCCTGATTGGCTGCAGCGGCCTTAGAACTAGCCGCTAGCAGCTTTTCAGTAGGAAACCTACCTTTCTTTTTGGCCTTCTCAATCCTCTCCTCCTCCTGAAGCTCTTCCGCAGTCAATTTCCTCTTTCCTTTGTCTTTAGCAGTGCTTGACTGTGGTGGTTCTTGGATGGAGGGTTGTGATTGAGAGAGAAGTTCAGCTGGTGCTTGGGTTGGAGGAATTTCAGAAGTGTCCTCCCTGCTCACCTCAGATGCTATTTCAGCAATGGCATCTGTGATGGTCAGTTCCTCGGACATCTGAAATAAGCCTTCCGCAGCTTCTATTTCGGCTTCGGAAGAATTTTCTTGTTCTTCCGAGGCTTCCATATAAGCTTCGGAAGCTTCAGCTTGAGCTTCGGAAGATGAGACTGCTGCAAGTTCTGTCCCATCTGTTTCAGTTGCTGGGCCATCAGTCCCCATTTCCCCTTCGAAGCTAATCTCAGGTTCCATGAAGACCTTAGGTTGACCAACTTCTTCCACAGTGGTAGAAGGTGCAGTCAGTCTTTGAAGCTCCTCAGGCCCAAAGTATGCAAGTGTGGTATCGGGGCTGGGCTGTTCTAGGGATGATCTCAATACAAACTTTGTGAAAAGTCTGTAGAGATCTTGAAGCATCCTTGAGTCAATCTCCAGAAAGGATTGAGATGACTCAGGTAGTGTAATGATTTGGGAGGAAATGAATTGGGTCTGTGGTTCCTCAGATGTTTGTCTCTAAAGGTAGCATCATCTTGAGAGCTAGATGAGCTAGAGGAAGAAGTCATTGAGACCTGAATTGGTACATGCCTAACAGACCTCTCCGTCTGTTTCTCAGCTAGTTTAGCCTTGAGAGAGTTAATCTCAAGTTGCTGAGTGGCAGTCCTTGATTCTAAGATCCTCACCTGTGATTCCAGGTTGGAGACCTTAGAAAGCAAGTACTGAAGGGTTAGTTGCATACTTCCCTCATCTTCATGAGAAGAATCACGGGGAGATGAGATAACATACCTAGTATGCTCACTCTCACCACCAGATGTGGCTTCTTGGCACCCTGGTTTCCTTTGCTCAGAGTCATCTCTTTCAGAGATGTCAATGGGCAAAGTTGTCGTAGACTCAGTCCTAATTATGTTACCACTGTCCTGAGAGCTCAATGAGAGACTCTGAGTAGTGGCAGCTGAGTCTACATGAGTCCCCTCCACATCAGTGGGACTCACCTCAGTAGCTGGCTTCTGATGGGGGCTAGAGACAAGGGATCTCTCTTGGCTCTATTGATCTTTCAGAGGGTGTTGTAGATCAACTTCATGGCCATGGAGAGATGTAATCTCTTCATCAGTACGGAGTAAAAGGTCAGTGAAAGAGAGGGTGGTTAGTCCTACTGACCCGGGACTTAGATCAATGTCTACAGGCATTGAGCCTATGGTGGGGCTGTCCCTAGAAGGCTGCACAGGGGAGTGTAGAGACTCACCCTGTGGGCTTAAGGCTTGGGGTTCGGGCTCAGGAGTTTGAGACTGAGGAGGCTCAAAACCCACATTGAGGTCAATTGTGAAGGATGGTGTGACCTCGGACTGAGTGGGAGCCCATGATTCCACTCTAGTCCTTTGGGTGTGAACAGAAGGAGCTTGTTCTATCAGAGTAGATTGAACAAGGGTTCGTTTGGGGCATCTCTGATATGTAGCTTTGATGGGTAAAGAAGGTTTTGGTATTGTGGTGGATGTTGCTGGTGTGGGTTCATCACCTGTGGGGATAACAGGGATGTCACCAGGAGCTATGCGCTCAGTCATCTCTGGAGGTAATGGAGTGTACCGTCCAGTGAAGTTGGTGGACATCTTCTTCAGTATCTTGAAGATGGTAGGCCTCATGTGTGGAACAGGAAGAGTAGCTGCACAGACAAGCTTGCTTGGTTCCATCTCACAGTTGATTATGTGTTGAAGAAATCGGGGATACATAAAGAATGTATCCCTGCTCAGATTGGCGATTAGGTTGTTCAACACAAATCGTGAGTAGTTGAATCTGAAGCCTCTCACCAACCCATGAACTAGGCATCCTAGTTCATATGGGATTTGATCCCAACCCCCTGATTTGTTGGAGAGGCAATGTAGGACAATGTGCAGCAGGAACTTCCAATGGTAAGAGAAGTTGAACTTGTATACTGTAGACCTGCTGACATCGCCTCCATATCCTATGAGGATATAGGTGCCTTCCAAGTCTTCCTTGGGGAACTCAGTAGGAGCTCCATCATCGTGAAGCTCGAGATGCTCCCTGATGAGCTGTTCATTGATGACCAACTCTTGGCCATAAACTCGGGTTCTCAGGACTCGAACCCCATTCAGTACTGCAGTTTCACCGTTGCTCCAAAATTCTGACATATGGTTGGAGTATACGGTGGGGTTAACTGTTAGTGCAGTGAGGTAGGTGGATTCGGTGAGAAAGGTGATGATTTGGGTGAAGTTGGCATCCCTTGACGAGTCAAGTAATGCGACTTGGTTGTGCTGAGGGTTTAGCGCCATTGAAGAAAAGGTAAGCTTGAAATTTTGGGTGAATTTGAGGGTTTGACGGTGAAGGGAACAGTTAGGGCTGTAAAGTGGTAAAAGAAGATGAAATTGATCAGTCAAGATTATTTAACGGGGGTGAATTGTGGTAGAGGCGGTAATAGGGTAACTGTTTTGGGGTTACTGTGGGTGGTATGGTGGTTTACGGCGGAGAAATGATGTTGGCGGCAAGGATAATTTTAAATAATCTGACTATCATGAACAAAATCTTTACTTTTTACAGAGTGGGGCCCAAAAGATATCCGTTACGTATAAAAATCTTTACTTCCGTAGGTAAAACATTTCCGAAGGTAATTTTCTTCCGAAGACAATTTCTCTTCCGAAGCAAGATATTGCTTCCGAAGGTAAAATTGTCCTTTGAAAGCACTCTATCTTCCGAAGCAAGGCATTGCTTCCGAAGGTAAAGTTGTCTTTCCGAATGGAGAGTTGTATAAGTTTCGGAAGTAGATCTGATATAAAATCAATCGCTTCTTCCGAGACCAAAAACTCTTCCGAGAAGAAAATTTCCATTGAGGAATTTGGCTTCGGAAGATATTCAGGAATATCTTCCGAGAGTTAATTCCTCTTCGGAAGGAATTTACACTTGAAATAATTTAAAGATCTTTTGTAACAGGGCTTAAATTGTATTGACACAAGACATTACTCATTTAAAAAGGTCTTCAAAAGAGGTAGTTATTCAATGTTTATCATCCCAATTGCTGATATGAGATACTTAAATCTTTGTTCATCAAATGCCTTTGTGAACAAATCAGCATATTGTTCATTTGAGTCAACTTTGATTAACTTTATCAGCTGTTTCTCATGAATATCTCTAATGAAATGATACCTGATATCAATGTGTTTTGTCTTGGAGTGCTTCACCGGATTCTCAGTAATGGAGATAGCACTGTTGTTGTCAATATGGATAGGAGTAGTCATGAAGTTGAACCCATAGTCTAACATCTGATTTTGAATCCATAGCAGTTGAGCACAGCAGCAAGCAGCAGCAATGTATTCAGCTTCAGCAGTTGATGTAGAGACACAGGATTGTTTCTTGCATTGCCATGAGATAATCCTTCCACCAAGAAATTGACATCCTCCTGATGTTGATTTTTTGTCAATGTTGCAGCCACCATAGTCACTGTCAGAGTATCCATAGAGATTGAAATCACTATTTCTTGGATACCAGAGACCTAGTTTAGGTGCTCCTTTGAGGTATCTGAGGATTCTCTTTGCAGCAGCTAGGTGAGACACCTTTGGAGCAGCCTGATATCTTGCACAAATGCATGTGGCAAACATGATATCTGGTCTACTTGCAGTGAGATACATCAGAGAACCAATAATTGCTCTATACTGATGTTGATCAGTATCCTCCCCCTCAAGGTCAAGGCAAAGATTATGGTTTCTGGGTATGGGTGTCTTGGCTGGTTTACAGTCCTTCATTTCAAATCTTTCTAAGATGTCTGAGACATACTTAGATTGACTTATGAAGAACCCTTCCTTCATCTGTTTCACCTGGATTCCAAGGAAAAAGTCCATTTTTCCCATGGAACTCATCTCAAACTTCTGCTTCATAATGCTTTCAAAGTCCTTGCACATTTGGTCGTTTGAAGAACCAAATATGATGTCATCAACATAGACTTGTACTAGCAAAATGTCTTCTCCACTCTTTCTGATGAAAAGAGTCTTGTCAATGGTACCTCTAGTGTATCCATTCTTCAGGAGAAACTGAGACAAGGTCTCATACCACAGCCTAGGTGCTTGGTGCAGCCCACATAGAGCTTTATCCAGTCTGCACACATAGTTGGGGTGCTGTGGGTCTTCAAATCCTGGAGGTTGACACACATAGATTTCCCTATCTATATCCCCATATAGAAAAGCACACTTGACATCAAGTTGGTAGACTGTGAAGTTCTTGGATGCAGCATAAGCAAGGAAGATTCTAACTGCCTCAAGTCTTGCAACAGGTGCAAAGACATCAGTATAATCAATTCCTTCCTCCTGGGTGTACCCTTAAACTACTAGTCTTGCCTTGTTCTTGATAATCAAGCCTCTATCATCTTTCTTGTTCCTGAATACCCATTTTGCGCCTATGGGTACTTGACCAGATGGTAGTGGGCATAGATTCCAGACCTTTTGTCTTCTGAATTGAAGCAGCTCCTCCTGCATCGATTCAACCCAACTACTATCCTTTAAGGCATCTTCTACCTTCTTTGGTTTCATCTGAGACAAGAAGCATGAGTACAAGCAGACATTCCCATAATGAGTTTGTCCTCTTGTTCTCACACCCTCAGAGACATTCCCTATGATGTTCTCAGTTGGATGAGTGTTGTGAATCCTAAGACGAGGAATCACTTCCAGTTACAGAGATAAGTCTAGGTTAGACATATTCTCATCAGGAGCTGGATCACTCTGTCCAACTGCTGTTTCAAAGTCATTCAATGAGGACTGATTGAATGATTGAGAAACATCATCAATGGTTGGTTGTGAAGTAGGATTAACAGTTGCCTGTTCCTTCAGAATACTACTCCCCTCAACCTGGTGTTGTAATGGATCACCTGAAGAACTTTGAGGTTGATCAAGTGATTCACTTGTTGAAGCTTCATTATTCCTGGAGATAGTTACACTATCAGATCTGTGAATGGTTGAAGCTTGTTGCCTTTCAGCTCTTGGAGAATTTGGAAGAGGTCTGGGAAGCTCAAACAGTTGACTTGCATCGGCATCAGCATCAGCATTCTCTTGAGCACCGGTTCCAGCTGTAACATTCTCACAAGATGGTTTAGAATAGTTTGGAAACAATTCTAAATCAAAGATATACTCAGGTCCATTCCCCCTAACACAAGGAGTGTGCTCATTAACAACTATATTAGATGATTCCTCAAATTGTTGATTCTTGATATTGTATACTCTATAAGCTTTAGAGCTAGAAGAGTATCCAATAAAGATAGCATCATCCGACTTCTCAGCAAACTTTGCTAAGTTGTCCTTTGTGTTAAGTATGGTACACCTGCAGCCAAAGGACCTTAGAAAGCCAATGAACGGTGGCCTCTTGTTCCATAACTCATAAGGGGTTTTTCCATGGGGCTTCACTACAAGAACCCTGTTCTGCACATAGCATGCAGTGCTGACTGCCTCTGCCCCGAATGTTAGAGGCAGCTTTGAATCAGCTAACATGGTCCGAGCAGCCTCAATAAGTGTCCTATTCCTCCTCTCAGCAACACCGTTTTGTTGAGGAGTTCTGGGAGCACTATATTGTCTGGCAATCCCTTTTGAGTCACAGAATGAGTCAAGAACGAAATTCTTAAACTCAGTCCCTTGATCACTTCTAATAATCTTAACCTTGTGATCAATTTGATTTTCTATTTTAAGAATAAAAGATTTTAAAGTTTCAGCAGTTTCATCTTTACTTCTTAAAAAGAATACCCATGTAAATCTTGTAAAATCATCAACGATCACAAGGCAGTATGATTTCCTTCCAATGCTCATTATACTTGTGGGACCAAAGAGATCCATGTGCAATAAGTGTAATGGAGTAGTGATAGAGTTAACACATTTGGATTTATGAGATGATCTGTGTTGTTTCCCTTTCAGGCATGCAACACAGTTATCTTTGCATAAAAATTCCTTTTTAGGCAAACCATGTACCAAGTTATTTTTAGCCAATTTATTCATTGTTTTAAAATTCACATGACACATGCGTTTATGCCATAGTGTTGACTCATCACTGTCAGCTTTGGAAAGAAAGCATGATACTTCACCCATAGGAGAAGCATTGTTCATATCTAGCTTGTACATATCCCCTTTCCTGGGAGATCTGAGAAGCATCAATTCCGGAGGAATTGTCATCCCTGGTCTGAGGATAATGCACTCATGTTCTGTGAAAAGCATCTGATGCTTCTGGTCACAGAATTAAGAAACACTTAACAGATTGTGTTCAAGCTGTTTGACAAAGTGAACTTTGTCAATGTTTATTCTGCCATTGGATATACTTCCTCTGCCAGAAATATATCCTCCGGCCTCACCTCCAAATTGGACAGGCCCTCCATCAAAGTTCTGGAATTGTTGAAGGAGAGATCTGTTCCCTGTCATGTGCCTGGAGCATCCACTATCTACAATCCAGATATTGTTGTTCTTGTCAAATGGATGTCCCTGCACATAAGATGAGATGGTTAGTTTTGTTTGGAAGCCCAAGCCTTGCAGGTCTTGGGCTCTTCCAAAGATAGTGACATAATTGAACCAAAAGATATGCAATGGGGTTCAATAGAGGTCATTGTTGAAGAAGAGGTTTGGGCTGCAGCATCTTCCTTGATCTTCCAATCCATCCTTTGGTTGATCTTTGAGGATGAGCTTGTTGAAGCTTTTGCAGCATGGTCTTCTTCCGAAGCTTCTCTCTTTTCGGAAGAAGCCTTCACCACCTTTTCTTCCGAAGTAGTCTTCTTCTGAGATGGTTTCAAGGGATCCTTCTTGTTCTTCCGAACCTTAGAAGGTTTGGCTTCCGAAGCCATTTTCCCTTCGGAAGAAGTAGTTTCTTCCGAAAGCAACTTGGCTTCCGAGACCAACTTTCCCTTTTTCATCATTTGGACCTTTTGAAGTGGTCCAACTGAGAAACCTTCTCTGACTCCTTCTTTTCTAACATTATTTGCATAATGTGTGCTTGCTGTATTGTAGTAACAATCTTTAGCCATGTGGTTGTGCAGACCACACATTATGCATGCAATGTTAGTCTTCTGGGAACTTGCAGGTTGCTGTTTCTTGGGTTTCTTCTCGTCATCAGCAACTTTCCCTTTCAACTTCTGATCCTTCAGTAGGACAGGAGTGCTGGTACTACACTCCCTTCCTGAATCAGGAGTACCTACCACTTGAAATCCGGCAGAAATGAAGACACCCTTTTGCTTAGGGTCAAACTTAAGCTTGGACTCTGCAACCTTCTTGGCAGTTCTTCTAGCAGCTTTAGCTCTGCTTCTTCTTGCCTTGGTGGTCAGGATTTGATCATCACAGGTGGAGATGGGTGTATCCTCTTGTTTCTCCCCTGTGGAGGCCACTATTTTCACCTCATCCTCTAGTTTCAATGGAGAAGGGTCAGCAGTTAGAACATCTTGCTCTTCAGTACCACATCTAGGTAGTCTAATAGACTCATAAGAGTGTGGTGGAGCTATTTCACTGGTTCCCAACCCTTCTTTGTTTTGATAAAACATTTTGGAATGAGAGGTTGATGCAAGAATAGTTTGGAAGCTTTGCTCAGCAATAGCTTGCTTCCTGGCCTGAGCCTCAGCTATGACTAACTGGGCTTGAACTTCAGAAAGTTTGGAGATCGGATCTTTGATTTGAGTCTTATAGTTAGTCTTTTCATGTTTTAAAAGAGAAACAGTTTTCTCTAACTCATCAATTTTCCTTGATAGTCAGATTCAGCTCTCTTAAAGTCAGATTTTAGCACATTTAAAGACTCAACCTCAGATCTGATTTCCGAAATGTAATCCTTATACAATTTAACTTTAGCAATACAGGCAGCAGTACAAAGATGTTCATATACCTGATCATCATCTGTTCCGGCCATGAGTGCTTGAGCGGGAGTCACATCCTGTACCATGAAGCTCCAGTCAACTTCCTGAGCAACAGCAGCTGTTTCAGTTGACTTTTCTTCATGCTTGGGAGCAGTGGGATGTGTGGAGGCCTGTGGGGTTCCCGGGTTGTTCTTGGGAGCCTTGCATTCCCTAGCAAAGTGACCAAGTTGGTTGCAGTTGTAACACCTTGCTTTGCTCTTATCAAACCCAAACTTGCTGTTGACTGGGTTTTGAGGGAATTGCCTTCCAGTTCTCTTGAAGAACTTCTTCGCTCTGTAAGTTAAAAGAGCCATCTACTGGACAATGTCCATATACTCCACATCATCTGGACTGAAGCACTCAAGATCATCAAAGCAGTATTGAAAATCACCAGAGTGTCCACTTCCAGAAACGAAGGCAAAACCGTCCTGATAGGAGTTGTGTTTAACCTTTTGAGACTTTGGAGTCTCAGGTAGAGTAATGAAGGGTCCAGTATGTGAGTTGTCAGGGTAGCATAACAACTGATGCTGTGGTTCTATGCTTTCCCTTTCAACCACATGAAGGGCTGAACTCAGTTGGTTATTGGAGTGGTCAGAGGAGTTCTGCATGTTCATCTGCATCTGAAATGCACTTTGGATACCATACAACTCTGTGAGAGAAAGAGTCTTAAGGTCCGAAGTTCTCTTGATGACAACATAGTAGTGAGTCCATAGTTTAGGAAGAGAAGACATGAACTTCCTAACTATGTCTCTGTTCTCAAGAGCTACTCCAATATCCGCCAGAGTATCTACTAGCTCAACATACCTGAAGTATTGTTGAGTCAAGGTCTCACCAGCCTTGAAAGTAAAGTTCTCAAACTGCTGCTTCAAGAGATCTTTCTTGTTCTCTTGGGTTTCCTTGGATCCCTCATCCATCAGCTTCAATGCTTCCCATAAATCTTTAGCAGTCTTGCACTTCTTGAAGCGTCTGTAGACGGAGTTGTGGAGAGCAGTTTGGAGAGAAGTCATAGCCCTTTGATCTAGCTCTATTCTCTTCCTGTCTTCCTCTGAGTAATCATCAACATCTTTTGAAATGATGCGATTACCAGTGGCAGATGTAGTGCTTGGTATGAAAGGACCATTGACAATGGAGTCCCACATCCTTGAATCTTAACACTTGATGAAGCCTTCCATCCTGATACACCATGTGTCAAAATCTTCAGGAGTGATCATTGGGGACTTGGTCAAGGTACCGGTTTCCATATCAGCCTTGGAGAGAGCGGCCATTTGAGTGAGTGAATTATGGTGAGGAGTGAAAAACAGGTTGATTAGGATGGTAAGATCTCACAATCAAGAGCCTGGAGCTCTGATACCAATTGCAGGATCGGATTTGTGGGTTTTTCTCTCAACTCACTGTGAATAACACTCAGCAAGCAGTCTATGAAGAGTTGATCACAATATAACAAGTAACAAGCAGTAGGAAAATTAACACAGCAGGTAAAATTTCAAGGTACTTTTATATATTGCTTCTCAACTCAAAGGATTACAAGACACTTGGACTCAAAATCGCTTCTAAAGAGTTACAGGGAGAAGATATATATAATACTACCTACAGTCGGATATACTTTGATACCAGCTGGACACCTCTAACCTTACATCTATACTACAAGACTCTAGGTGAGGTCTTTCAGACATTTTGCCTGAAAGTTGGTAGTCAGGACATGTCCCTGACTTACCTTTTGTCACGAACTAAAGTTGGTAACATGTACTATCATAAAAAGGTGAACAGTAGAATAAAGTATGGTCAACAACATGGCTCTTTAGGAAGATGCCATGCTGTATCAGAGGTCTGCAGCGGACTGTCAGGGACCATACTTTTATCTGCTGGACGTAGCAATGTCTTCCGAAGGATAAAGTACTTCGGAAGAATAACTTCTTCCGAAGCCACTTATACTTCGGAAGACTGCTTCTTCCGAGGCTTGAAGTCTTCTTTGTCTTCGGAAGCAGACTTTGTCTTCAGCTCTTTTATCAGACTTTGTCTTCGGAAGCTCAGACTTTGTCTTCAGCTCTTTCATCAGACTTTGTCTTCAGAAGCTCTTTCAGATTTTGTCTTCGGAAGCTCTTTCAGACTTTGTCTTCGGAAGCTTTTTCAGACTTTGTCTTCGGAAGCTCTTTCAGACTTTGTCTTCGGAAGCTCTTTCAGACTTTGTCTTCGGAAGCTCTTTCAGACTTTCGGAAGATCTCTTGCTTGGCTTCGGAAGCCCTTTAATGTAGTACCAAAAGTGACTATGAAGTGATTTTGGTTGCATCAGCCTTATCATGATCCAACAAATATTATTGCAATAACACGCGTAACGAACTTTGCGAACATTGTGTCACGCGAGCTTAATTTCTAGCTTAGATAAAAAGCATAAATGACTGCAACGCAAAATGCCAATTTTTTTATTATCTAGGTTTTTATACAATATATCATACAGCTAAAGTTTAACTTATGACTCACCCTAAATTTTGTAAATTTAAAAGTGGTCTAATTATTAAATTAAAATGGGTCTAGTGGTAAAACCGGTTTGAGTTAAAGTGGTAAAATTCGGAATTAAGGGTTCAAGCAATCAAGCCCCTCTTATAACGCATTATCAATGGTAAATCCATGATTTTTTTATAAGTGGGGGCAAAACTTTATTAAGGTCAAACCGCCTCATTATATTGTATAATATGAAAAAAGCAACTTGTGATAAATAGTTTAACAGTAGCATTTTGATTATCCCACTCCGGTGGTCTTTCAGTCCTTCACCTCATCGGCTATCACCACCACCACCACCACCACCACCACCACCACCACATCCATCTCCACCACCGTAACATCTGCATATAAACCCCCACACGCATCTCACACCACCAACAACCATCTCTACACCACCAACAACCACCTCTACAATGGAATCCCTCTCCTCCGTCTCCACCTCCATCGTCTTACCTCCCCAAACCCCCTTCCACCACCACCATTACCGCCGCCGCCGGAGGATCCACCTCCGGTAATCCTCCGTTGTGACGTGCTCCTTAACGCCGTGTGTTCTTGCCTACGTTTGAAGGCTGAAAGTTTGTTTTCCGCCACTCGAATCTCAGATTGCTTTCTCCTCCGATTTGCAGGTGCGTAATGTTCTCTCTTTTACTATTTTTTTTTGGGTTTTTAGGGCACCGATGGGTTGGTATTCTTCTCTGTTTTCGTTTTGCAGGCAGCTCCATTTTCAGAGGCATTGTTCGAAGCACAACACACCACCAAGATGGGAAAGTTAACTGCTGGTGTCCAATATGACCCTCAATGTAAGATTTTTACCCTATGATGCTATTTATTATCATTCCCCTAAGTGATTTGGTATTTTCCCTTTCAATATGAAGAGAAATAGAAATTTAATAGAACTGTTTTAAATTTTGTAAAAGTTACAATCTTTATACTCCCAGGAATCATGTCTCTTATCATCTTCTATTGGAACGATATGTTGACATGTTCCCGTTGTTATTGTGCTTGAGTAGTTGAAAAGGAGGATGGTGCAAAATATAAAAAATTGAAGAATTGGAACTATATAGACTATGGAATCGGATCAGGCAGCCCATTGAGCCCGTCTTTTAACTTTGGTCTTGAATTTGTGCAGAACTCTCAGGTTTTCGGTTCTATATGATTTCTTGCATTCTCATTGTAGAATTATCCGCTTTAAGTAGTTTGCTATTTATTTTGCATCTTAATTTTGGTCTTTGTCATATTCAAAAGCCTCCTGCACTCATGTGCCTTTATGTTTTTGGCTTTCGTTTATACTCCACCAGTACTGAATTACTTATTACCAGTACTGAATTACTTATTTTTCTCTATAAAACCTCAATTGCAGTTCACAGCCTCTTTCTATCAGCATGTGGTCGTCCAACGACGGGTACCCTAGTACCCTCTATCTCTCTATGTGTGTGTGTAGTTGTGCATGCTTCTTTACCTGCATGAGAAGCGCAATATCAAGATGATAAACTTGATATATTTGCATTTTATCATTTAGTAGACGATCGGTTGTCGAATTATATAGGTAAAGAATCCACTGGAAGAGAATGAAGTTGTTGGAATTACGAATTACATAGACTTTGGATTTGAGTTGCTAACAAGGTAATTAATTAGGTAGTGTGAAATCCACCTACATATGGTTTTGAAAGAGAATCTTAGTTTATAATTTGTTTAACAGAATGACTGATCAAAAGGAATCAAACAACTTCCAAGATTCCACCTTTAACATTATTGTATCTTGGCAAGCCAATAAAAACATCTTGCTCAAGGTTAGTCATCTTGGAGTATGAAGAAATCTTACGAATCCTTATAAGATGACTTGAACGAAATGTAAGGCTATTTTGGGTGATAGGGCAAGGTTTTTTTTTGCTGTGTTATATTATGCTTTGAGTAATCACTGACCTTTGCCACTGTGCTGTTGTTAAACACCAAAAGAAAAGGGACTCAAAAAGGGGCTGCTGAGATATATAGTTGTCTCTTTTGGCAACACCCACTGATTTTTCATAGTGTAAGCACAGAAGGTTTGCGTGTATGTCATTTTTGTTTTCTTAGGTGTGTTTTGCAGCTTGCTGCATTATCAGGTTTGTTAAAAGACTTAACCTCCAAACCTGATCAAACAACACCATCTGCACTATTTCACTTTCAAAATGGTGTCAATTAATAATTTGAGAATGCACCCAATCATTTGGTTCTATTGGTTAGAAGGTCTCAAAACAAAACCATAAGAATAATCTAAAACAATAACAGAACTATAGATCGGTTAACACCTAGAAACATGCAATAATGACTTGACTTCAATTTAAAAGCAATACTTTAGTTGTTATAACCATATTTGGTTTTGCTGTGTTGGTATGATATATTATGTTAAAATGTAAGAAAAGAGACGAAATAGTAACGTCATAGTGTCCGGGAGAACAAAAGAGATAAAAATCAATGTAAATATTTTATGAGATGGCAGTAAGAGCTTCAATCATAAACTTATATGTACCTGAGTAAGTTCTATTATATAACGGTATATAAATCATGTTCGTCTGATGGATTCTACATCGCCTTTGATGCATTATATGCTTGATTAATATTGTTATTGGTGTTTGTCATTTCATATTCCTTATGGCTGGTGTGTTATGTTTCGACTTGATGTTACTTTTGTCTTCTTTTGTAATTTCATTATATAAGCTGAAAATTGGGACTTGCATATGCATAACACGAAAGAGTGGTATTACTGTTGGTGATGTTTTGCCTTTTTTTTGTTTTATGGGTTTTACTTTCGTGTTGTACTTAGTTAAATGCCAACTTAAAGAGTTTGATATCACTAATATTGTGTTATTCATTTGCATTTGAATAGAGCAGTGCTAGATTTTTGGGGTTGTTCTTCAAGTGGGTTTGTGTCTATGGTTCTTTGTTTCCTCATACGGATGAATATTTTCCATCTATATCTTTTACATTCTGCTTTTTATGTTATTTTAAATATTGTTGTTATCTATGTGTTGGATTTTTTTTATGCTGCTATTTTTTTAATGTATTTGTCATTACATATTTCATTGTATTTAGCAATAATTTCCGCTATGTTATTTTGTTGTCGTGCAGGGTTGACGTCTTTTGGCTTTGTAGTCGTTTTTTAGTGTGTGCTATTGTTAGATGCAGGTATATTTTCAGGTTATCTATGTCTTTTGGAATTTTATGTCATTATATTCTATCGATTTTTTAGTGTTATGAGTGGCTTTGGCATGCATCCTCTTATGTTTTTTTCCGTTCTTGGTAAGAAAGGTAGTTCGACGCTCTGTATTGTGTTTGGTCTCTCCATATGTAGCTTGAACCTTTCTTTTATCTTTTCGCTTATGATGTGTACTGGCATCTTTAGAATCCACGGGCCAAGCACATACGTCGGGAATCTGTTCCTACGGGTGTTACTTCATCTTCTACTTCAGCGTTTGATGTTGCATGTCAAACACATCTCCAATCACTACGTTGCGCCTCAGTTCTTAGATCTTCTGCCAGAGCTAACTTGCGGTCTGATAGGTTTGTCTCTGTTAATACTAATTCTGATAATACGCCTAACACTGACGGCCACCCTGTTATGTCTCCTGATTATATGGATTTAGGATGGTGTGATGAGGTTTGTGAGTTTTGCGATGCACTTTTTTGGTTTGCTGAATGTTGACCTCTTTTCCTCTTTTCCTCTACTCAAAACATTCTTTTCTGGTCCTGATTTTATGTGTAGTATACGTGCCTATAACTCAATGTTTTCTATGACATCTTTTGGTGCTACTGTTGATAATTCTGTAAATCAGAGTATGGGCCCCTACGTCTTTCGGGTGGTCGACCAGGTATGTCATTGGATAGGATCAGTATGTCCATACCCTGGTGATCGACCTAGGTTTTTGCAGATGTATGTATTTGATGGTGAGAATGAAATTTCAAATAGATTACGGTGCTTTTCAAGCGAGGGTTCAACAGCTATGTCTGCAGTGGTTGTCTCCGCACTCATTGCAATGTTTGATGAGGTTAATGGGTATGTTAAACTTTTCAGAACAGCACGAGAATTATGCAACCAGCCTGTTATTCCTGATTTTTCTGTTAGGCTTTTTAGCGGAACCGCAGACAGAAGGTACGATAACCCTGCTGCAGGTGTCATAGGAGCTATTGTTTGTGACTCATACACATCATCAGAAGATTTTGACATCATTATTCATGGAAAAAACAACACCCCTCATAGAGTGAGCAAGCTTCACCCCACTTACATGCCTCTGCAGTATCCACTCCTTTTCCCCTATAGTGACCAAGGATGGTCGCCTGAATTACAGATATCAACAGGTGAAGCTGTGGACATCCGTAATCTTACACCGTCCATGTTTTATAGCTACCAAATTCATGACCGCTTAGGTGTATATACTCATGTCCTGCGTGCTGGTCGCCTATTCCAACAGTATATCGTTGATGCTTACATTTGTGTTGAGCATTCATGGCTTGATGTACGAAATAATCAGCAAGAATTCCGCTGTGAGTTCTTAGACGGTGTCCACGATGCTATTTGTGACGGTGATACGGAAGGAATAAGTGTAGGTAAACGTGTGGTCTTGCTATCATCATTCACCGATGGTCCTAGATATATGTATAAACATTATCAGGATGCATTGGCGTTATGTCGTGTGTACGGTGATCCACAATATTTTATCACGTTCACATGTAATGTTAAATGGCCTGAAATTATGAGAGAAATTTTGCAGCCACGACACATCATTTCTGAGCCTTCTAATCCAGATTTATACCGTTGTGTGGCATTGTGATCGGATTTTTAACCGCCGCGAAGCACGGTCGGTTACCACCTAGTTTACTTAATTAACTGATTTAAAAGAACAAGAAGACTACTAGAAAACATAAAACACTTATCAAAGCAAATAACAATAATAATAATAATAATAATAATAATAATAATAATAATAATAATAATAATAATAATAATAATAATAGTAATAGTAGTAGTAGTAGTAGTAATAGTAGTAATAATAATAATAGTAATAATAATAATAATAATAATAATAATAATAATAATAATAATAATATATTATTATTATTATTATTATTATTATTATTATTATTATTATTATTATTATTATTATTATAATATGTCAATTACTTTAATTTCTTGTTATTAGCCCGTAAAATGAGATAATTTAACTAGAGTTTAAAAAACTCATACTATAAGGTTTGATTTTTTTCAGTATTAACTTCCAGTCTTCGACTCACATACACTTATAAAAGAATATAAAAAAATTATATATTATATTACCAGCGGTGAGTGTAACCGCTGGTGAAACTCATCTGGACCGTTGAAACTTGCTGAGATGAAATCTTGGCCGTTTAAACTCGACGGTTACGGGAGTTACAAGGTGGTTTTTTACAGTTTTTTTGGACAGTTAAGCGATGCGTCAATTTAGGAGAGGTTACAGGAGGTTACATATATAATGACGGTTCCTTCTTCCCGCTTCATTTTTCCTTTTCTTTTGTCCCCACGATTCGCCGGTAACGTCCCCTTCAACCTAAGAACCTTAATATATAGACAAATATTTTATTTTTTTGTTTCTACAAATCATATGTAGAGGTGAAAGCTTTCTGAAGATCGATGGTGCCCTAAGTTCTCTCATCCGAGTCACTCATCTCGTGGCTGGTAAACATCCTTTCAGTTTCTTTAGAATGAAAAGACTTTCCATCTTCATCTTTTTTTCCATAAAACCTAAATCAGGTTTTTAAGATCAACTTGTAGAAGCACAAGTGGTTTTCATCTGATCGATGATATCAAGATCAACTCATCAATCTAAATCAAGTTTCTTATTATTAATTCTTTTGATTTGATGTTATCATCATTTGTAAATAATCATCGTTTCATTAGTATGAATCATTTTCAACATACAGTTGTTCTAAATCATGCAATTTGTTTAATCATGATCATTGTTTGGATCTATGATTCGATTTCAACTATTTTGTGGTTAATTGTTTTGATTATGTCGGTTAATTTCCCGTTTACTCGTGACTATTAGGTGTTGTTTAACAAATTTCGGAAGATGTTAGTATGCCAACTGAAGAACTCTACTTCAAAAGGTACACTGATTAAAGTAAAAGTGATGGTCAGGATGATTAGAAGACAAAAAATTGAAGTATAGGTAACCCTAAACATATTATTTTTATAACAATTTAATTGAGAATTGTGACAAACTGATATTTGATTGTAATATTGATGAATTGGAATTGCAGGAATCACCCCTATCATCATCACCTCTTGTAGAGAGTACTTAGATCAGAAAATTCGGAACTAAATCCCGACCAGTCTCAACGAGTTGAACCATAGAAAAGGAGGTACTATCCATGACTCATAGAAGAGCTGAATGGATTTGCTTTTCTGATTTTAAGGTTTTTTTTCATCCATTTTGTTTGTGTGTGAGTATTTTTTAGTTTCTTGTCTGCCCCTTAATTTTAGTTGTTGATTTACAGCATAAAATCTTAAAATGGATGAAATGGGCCCAATAAAGGTAGGAGCATGAAAATGGCATGCTATATGTTATCGTTTGTCATCGATGTTGCAAATGTAAGTTCAGGTGGTACTAAATTAGTGGTCATATCAGTTGAGAATTGAAATGTTAGGTTCATGGATAAACTTGGATTAAAGGGGAATAGTTTGACTCTTGCAGGAAACCAAGAAGTAAAGACAGAAGGATATCATGACTGTTGTCATCATCAAACAAGGTTAGATTCATCAAATTTACCTTCTATTTAACATTTATATGTATACATTGTTAGTCATTGTTATACTAGTGTCGCATTAGTCTTTTGGCTGTATATTGTTTGTCATTGTTATATTAATTTTGTAGTCTTTTCACTATATATTGTTAGTCAATGTTATACTAATGTTGCATTAGTCTTTTGATCATACAAGGGTGTGTTTACATTGTAAATTGGTTATTTTACCCATCTAAAGTGTACTTTTGATTTTAATCCAAATTAAAGTATGATTATGATGTGCTTTTGGTTTGATGACCCATTAATTTTTAATCCAAATCAAGGTGTAATTTTGGTGTGTTTTGGGTCTAATAGCCTACTAAGGTATGTTTTTGGTCTAATGGCCCATTAAGATGTGTTTTTAGTTTTAATCCAAATATAAGATGGTATGTTTTGGCCTAATGATCCATTAAAGTTTGTTTTTGGTTCTTGAACCATATTAAAATGTGAATATGGTGTGTTGTTCTAATGACCCAGTAATACGTGTTTTTGGTTCATAAACCATATTAAAGATGGTTATGGTTTCATTTGGTCTAATGGCCTGTCAAGGTGTGTGTTTGGTTTTTAAATCATAGTAAAGTGTGATTAAGGTGTGAAATGGTCATTTAACTTAGAAGTGGAAATACTATTATGACCATAAATTTGTGAAAAGGAATGTAACAGTAAGCGCTAAGCTTTTGTTCATTCATATGGAGGATTGAAGTCTTAAAGGAAGTTATGATGATTAAAACAAGCTGCTTTGCAGACATGGGATTTAAGGTGCCGATGGAACCTTCACATTAATTTGGTTTGATTAATTTAAATGTTGCAAAAGAATGAATTTTTAAACCAAATTAAGGTGTGCTTTTGGTGTGTTTTTGGTCTGATGGCCCATTAAGGTATGTTTTTGGTCTGATGGCCCATTAAGGTATGTTTTTGGTCTAATGACCTATTAAGATGTGTTTTTGGTTATAAACCCAAATATAAGATGGAGTGTTTTTGGCCTAATGACCTATTAAAGTTTTTTTTTGGTTCTTAAATCATATTAAATGTATTAAATGTGATTAAAAGTGCTCTTTGGTTCTTAAACCATTTACTATGTTTTATGTAAAAGTGTTGTATTTGGCTGATACTTCATTGATGTTTAGTTATTCTGATTCTTTTTGTACATATACATAGGATTTCAACTTTTAAATTGATCATTTACTATTGGATACGAGTTGTATTATATATTGCCAACATTTACACTCACTTTGACAAACCATTGGATATGTAGCTATTCTCACAAGAGAGTCTACCCCCAAATGGAGGGGTGCTCTGTCTTTCAAATATACTTTGCTTGTGTTATTTTATATGAGGAAACTTGTGTGCAACTATAACAAATAGATGTTTGACAGGTTTTAGTCATGGGTAGAGGACCAGAGAAGCGTTTGTCTTCTAAACGAGATAAAATTTATGTTATAATATTATTTCTCCGTCTGGGGTGTTGATTTTACATTAGTTGCTTTCTGAATTTACCAAATTATTTTTGAAAATCAAGCATTCTTAGCAGTCTCTTGCCAAGTCAATGCTGAAACATATGCAACTATTGTTTCTGATTACGTCTTCTTTGTTTGTATGCTTAATTTATAATTCCATTCAATGCGCGCAATTATTTTATTATTGTTGCATATAGTGCACACATATTTATATGTTATTGATATGTGGCGATTGTTTTGCAGGCTAATATTGAAAATGTGATGACATTACTCATTTGTTGTTACCTGTAGTTGCAGTCTCACTCGAGTGCTTCGAGCCGGTACTAATTTCTATATTTATTTAGGTTTTTCACTACAACTTCTAAACCTTATGTTGTGCTACGATGGTGGTAGCTAACATGGTATTCAACCGTATTTGATAAAAAAGTATGTTGTTAATGGGATAGAAAGAGTTCCTTGAATTATAGCAATGTCCATATAAAATTTGTACTTGAAAATTTGACATAGATAGTAAATATATATGTAATAAATTTGAAATATATAGTGAAAATTTAACATCAGATAGTGAATATGTAATATATATTCCTTGGAATATAGAGATAACTATGTTTTTGCACCAGATGCTATTTTTGTCAATTTGTTTGGGATATTATAGATTTCACTATGACAATGATGTCATCTATTTTTTTGTTAGATGTTTTTAAATTTGTTTACTCATTGTCTTCTTATATTGTAATGTTTTTGTTATAACTGCACACGGATGTTGATAATAAAGGTCTGCACGTTGATAATGAAGAGACAAGACGACAAATTATTACATGTCTACATGAGAGGTAAGTAGTGAAGATACCACAATTCCCTTTAGAACGGACATGCCATTGAACAAGATCATGGGAAACTTAGACCTATGAGATCAAATCGTAAGCCAAAGAAATTCAATGACTATATAACTTATGCGGTTCATGAAATTTTCACACAACGTAGACTGTTTAACTTACATTTTCATTACACTAGATTATTTGTGGTTTTATGTTTAAGTTGTTTAGTGGTTAATTCTTACCGTTGAGTTGTGGTTGTCATATTATGGTTGGTTATTTACTTTTTGATTATATTAGGTATTTGTATTTTGGTGTTAAAAAGAGCTCTTTGTTTATAATGCACTTCAATATGTGATGACATTATGATGTTGCAGTACTCGGGCTCCGGACGGGTATAACGAGAAAGAAGATGGAGCTGTGTGGGAAAAAAAATTGCACATAAAGCAATTTGAGTTCCGCACACTTCTTTTTTGAAATTTTAACCTACCCCCTGAACATTTAACTTGTGCCCAAATAACCATTATTCTTTAATTTTGATTTCTGACATAATAAAATCAAGACCCTAAAGTTTATTAATTTGTCAAAACTCATACGGTAGTCGTTAGTATTGTAATAATAATACAACAATACAATTTTTTGTAGTATGATTAATTTTAAAAGAAGGTATTATTTTTAAGGGCTGGCAATTTCTGACACAAAACTGTTAACACGACACGACATGTAGTTAACATGTTTCGTGTTTGAGCTTATCATGTTTCGTGTCATTAACAGGTCGACACGTTAAATACACGATAAAAATCATGTCTTAACATATCAAACACATGTTACCGGTTAACGCACATGTAAGACCTGTTTATATTTTTAGCTTATATATATTAATTATTTATTTAATTATGATATATGCTATTATTTTTCAAGTTCAATTAAAAACCTTATCCCTTTCCCAACCGCTTTAATCAAATAGGACTATCACAGTACCACCGACCGAGTCTCCAGTCTCCACTTGAGCCCTCTTCGTAATCTGTCTATTACCTTTTTAAGCTATGTTATTGATTAAAATAGACTTTTTATTGACTTTTATTTCATATATGTCAAGGTTATCATGCTAAAGATCATGGTATATTTAAGATTTCGATGGACTTCAGTCAATTTTTGTTTCACTAAACATGCAATTTTTATCGTGTCACTTAACAGGTCTTATCGTGTAACCTGTTTCAAAATAGGTTTGTGTTCGTGTATGGAAAAAAATGACAAGATTAGTTATCATGTCGTGTCCGTGTCAGCACTTATCATGTTTGTGTCTTATCGTGTTGTGTTTGATTTGTTATGCCAGCCTTAATTTTTTCACATGTGTCACATATACATTTTATCAAACATAAAGCCAATTGTGTAAAAGCACCAACATGATAGTATATTATCACGATACGATACCCGGCCACCGGACGGGTATAAAACTAGTTATAAGAGAAGACTAATGTATCCTTATATTTGAGGAATAAAGATAGGTAGTGGATGAGAAATGAGATAGAACGTGACTTTTGTCAAAATATGAAGACAAGGATGATAATCAAGAATAAGTTAGAGGGGTAGGGTTATAGTAATGATAGTTAATATGAAAAGTATAAGAAAAATTATGAGTTTGAAATCTGTCATTCTATTATTTTTAAAAGGTAAGCATTTAAGTTATTATGTCAAATGCATCAGTTAATTGTGTCATATACGTTCATTAAGTCATATATTTATATCATTTGTTATATGTATTTATCATTGCATATTACGTTTTAGATCATTTTGTGTTATTGTTGTCATTAATTTATATATTATATAAACTTGTTATCTATGATTATATATGTTTTAAAATTAAAAGTGCACAATAATATCCTTTCACTAATGAATTATCAAAACACATAATGTTGAAAATAACTTAATTTTTTATTTTGTAATTACTTTTTATACATCATATAAACTTACCTCAAAACGATTAAAACATTAGATTGTAGACATTTTATAAAGAAATTTGGGTCTACAGGTCATCATAACTAGAATCGTAGATTGGCTTCGGGTACCATGAAGCCGGAAAAAGAAAAAAGAAAAAGGGTTGCATGTAGCCATTTTAATGAAATTTTAAACATTTTAACCTATAGTTGTGATTAGATACATGACATGATAAAGTATAGATTACAATTGACCAGATTCGTTTTCGAATTAAATTCGTGTCAAAACGTAAAGTAATTCAAATATATACCGTATAATGAAAACGTATTATATTTGACGCAAATCTAAACAGAATTTACGTCGAAACATAGACTAACTCAACACGTACATAAAAATAAGTGTGTGCGTAGCCGCCGTATGTGGTCTGCTAAAGTATAGACTACGATTGTCTCAACTTGTTTCCAAACTAAATTTATGTCGAAAGGTAAAGCGACTCGAATTTACACAATTGGATGAAAATACATTATATTTTACCCGACTGTTTCTAAACAAAATTTACGTTGAAACGTAAACCAACTCAAAACGTACTTAACAATAAGTACAATAACGTTTTATATATGACTCAGCTTATTTTCAAATAAAATACACGTTAACATGTAAATGAACTTGAATTTATACGATACGTACATAAAATTAATTACGTAAGAAATTAGTTTTTTAAAGTAAAAATATACATGAGTTAAAGCCAAAATTTTAGAAACTTCAGGACGTTAAAAATGATATTTTTTAAAGTTTTTAAAAAAGTTGAGCGGATCAAAAAGTCAAAAATGAAAGTTGGGGTCGGGGAGTGGAGTGGGGCAGTTGCATAGGTCACCGATCTTTCTAAATGTGTATATAGTAATTAGTAAATGTAAAAAGTAAAAATAAGTCGGATAGATTTGTAAGTTAAAAATGAAAATAACTAGAGAGTAGAGAGAGAAATGATATTTGGTAGTCGATAATATCCAAGAGGCATATCCGGAGAAATTGAATGCTTTAGGGAGCAGTGACACATGGTCGTCACTACCACCATGGTCGATGGTCCTCCATGTTATCTAAATTATTGCTCATTGAAAGCTCCCTACCAAATATGCATTTATTCTTCTTATTCTTTCTTATTTATTTTTAAAATTACTTAAAGATAAGTTCTTTAGATATTACACGTGTCAAGCCTTAAAATATGGTTGTTAGATCTTCACTTCACAAAAGTAATGGCTTTGGTCTTATGCTTTTAGGGCTCCAAAGTTATATACAAATACATACATCTTAAAAACCTTGAAACTATTGTTATTTTTAATATTTTCCTTTAAAAATAATAAAAAGTTAATTATTAAAAACTTGTTAATAATATATTGATCGAGGGATACATGAACGAGTGATCACCACTTGTTAATAATATATTGATCGAGGGATACATGAATGAGTGATCACATTTGAATTTCCTCACGGGTTTTAAAATTATTAGGATTTACTTATAGACAAGGTTTCAAGTCCGTCATTTTAAAACCAACTACAAAAATAAAATCAGTACTCATGTTTCATTTTGTATTGACGTCATGTTTAACCCATATGTTGACCAAATTTAACATGAATAACCATGTTTTATCACATTTGTATTGATCCTTTATTGTTTGACAAAATCTTTAATTTTTTTAAACTCTATTTGGGTTTTTTACCCAAGGTTTTGTATGAATTAATGTTTGTTGGTGTAATGGTACCAAAAATCAGTTTAAACATTTATCAAGTATATGTTAATATTTGAGGTAAGTTTATGGTTTTGTCATATGATTAACAGTTTTATGACTAGAGTAACAATGGTTGATCTAATTTACTATGATTGATCATGTTTGATCTTGTGAAACATGATTCATCATGTTTTTAAACTATGGATGATCATGCCATGTGACCACTCTTAACCTAATGTTATGTTATTAGTCTCGTTTGGAATATGCTTGACACTATGTCATGATTGACCAAGTTTGAATGTCTTAGTGAAGCACGTGTTGACGAGCATATTGGTGTGAACTAGACTATTGGAGATATTTGTCAGGAAGACGATGAAGGTGGTGTTGGTTGTGAGCAAATTGATTCGCACCACCCTAGTTGAATCTTAAAGACAGATTGGAATGAAATAATCAACGAGGTACGTGTTAGTTTTACTTCAACCTAATTAATCAAAATTTTATTATATACTATTTTATGGGTCATGTTACGAAATAAATGAAACACGAGACAAGGTTGAGTAGAAGCAATTTCAAGAACTGCTCATAGTGAACCTGAGTGCTGAGAGCAGGCATTTCCAATAACCCCATGTATTTTTCTTACTCACATAGATAGTTTCTTATTATTTTTATGAACATGTTTTGATATTATTATATATTTGATCGTAATGAGAAGTTTTCAATTTTAAACTTGTAGAACTTTCTTTTAATATTTAGGGCATGTTATTTTCATTTATTGGAAAACAAATTGCTTAACTTTTTTATTTTTTAACAAATTTAGCTTTGACGATAATACCTATAAATCCCATGTGAAGTATCAACTAGTGATCATTGACGAAACATCTATCACTGATTTGTCGATAATACTATCCTCTGAAGTGTGTGTAAAATCCATGTATGATCGACAATACCATTAATTGTGGATCCCTTAGATAATTCACATGGTGATCCATCAATATATATAACCTCAAAATGTTAAATTAGATCAAGTAGTGTACTTTTACATTCTTAAGCGTTTGTAGTTTTTGAGGATGTTGTATGTTTTAGTCTATAGCCTCTTGTTAGGTCCATAATGATATGTGTGTACAAAAAGTGTCACCACATAGACGGTGAATATGCTCACACTCACACTGACACTCACTAAATATGTGTAATGGGTTGGTGAGTGTGGATGAATAAGTAGGAAATTTTATATTAAGGTAAACATAAATGATTTGGAGTGATCGAGAGCCCACGCGTAGAGAGGCGGTGTTCCATGCCTCACGTCGTGCCATATTACCCACACTCACTCTCTCACGAGAGCGTAACAAATATAATAAGGATGTCCATATAGGCTATATTAACTAGCGGAGCCGTGCCATTTTTACCATGACACCACCGCACTTCGGTAGCGGTTTTATTGCCCTTTGTGACGCCACATCACCACTTCCACCATGCCACCATCCACTTTATATTTGTTTGAAGCATGGATGCATGGATGATCGATTGCCGTTCATCACCATGCCCCTTTACCTTTTTATGTTGCGGTGTCTATGTGTCCACAAGTCATCATCGCCATAATGGATCGACGAAACCATTACACAGGTGTAACTCACATAACCACAAATATCAGTTTCAATATAATTCACTTTCACAAACTACAACTTTCAAATTGTTGTGAAACTTGATCTAGCTTCAACCATCACACGTAAATGTTTTTTAATGATCGTATAGGTCTATTGACACTTATAGTCTACGCTAGTCATTGAATAATCGGCTAATTGCTCAACTAACTCACATGAAATTATTATACAAACTCATTTTTAAATTTTTTAAAAAAAAGTATGTAAAGAATCGAGTACGAAAGTTTTATCAAGTCCATAAAATTAGAAGATAATATTTACATCAAAAAACCAAAATAATTTTTATGGTCTTAAAATATTTTAATATTTTAGAAAAATAAAAATGGCCCCACATACATCCACAAGCATAAACTTTAAATAATATAGCGGTCGTTTTATGACAAAATCTTTTCATAAAACACCCCTCCACGCCACACACTCTCGTGCCTCCACGCCAAAACTTTGAAAACGCCTTTACACATAATACTTTAGTATAATAATATTCGTATCATATGAAATAATAATTTAATTTCGTAAGATCTAAATAACTTTTTTTTGTTTATTATGCTGAAAATTATTTTTTTATGACGACGGATCACGGATATCATTGTTGAAGCTTGATCCTTGGTTTTGATGGTATGTAAGTTCGTTAAAAATGAATTCAACTGGGTTTAAAAGATTTTAAGCTCGTTTCAAGCTCTGCGTCAAAGAACTTACCTCAACTATCGGTAAAATGTTGGTATCATAATTTATAAAGAATGAGACTGATACTGACTAAAGAAAATCAGTAATGTTATATAACTGTTTTTTTTATCTATGTTTTAATCTCCAGAACACGCTGCATCACACTAGCTTAATTTCTGATTTACATCGTTTACAAATTTCCTTCTAACACCGTCACTTCTTCTAGATAGAAGCGTGGTCCATCATGCATAGCTAATTTACGTAATTTAACGTTAGTAGTATATAAAACGTTACTTTTTGTTATATATCTAATGTCATGTTATATCACTATTTATAACATATTCTGTTATATTGTTGTATATCTACAAACAATTTGTGTCCGTGACATATTCTGAATGAGTGAATGTGGACAAATTTAGGGCGTCCTTTTTCAACTCTAATTTTTTTTTGTGTCGTGTCAATTTTTGTGTGGAAACTATGAACATATAATAACTCAAAACACTATTCATATTCATGCGCTACAACTTAACAATGAGTCTCTCACTTATAATTTATGGTTTTTTGACTGTTGATGTCATATTCACTACAAGAAAAGTCAGTAATAGCGGCGCCTCTATTAGCGGCGACAAGCTCATTAGCGGCGACATTAATAGCGGCGACACTATTAGCGGCGACATGTCGCCGCTATTGATAATCAATCCGTTTCCAATTTTTTCCAACAAATCTAACCGTTGATCGTGCAACAGATCTAACGGACAGGGATTAAACGTACTTAACCAATAGCGGCGACACTATTAGCGGCGACAAGTCGCCGCTATTGGTTAAAAAATATACCCGGGTATACGCGACCACGATTCCCTCCACATCTCCATTCCCTCCTAATTTCCCTCCATCTCGCGCGCCGACCACCACCACCCTCCGTGCTGCCGCCGCCGACCACCACCCTCCGGCCACCACCTCGCGAGTACCACCCCCACCGAGCACCACCCCCACCGAGCACCACCCCCACCGAGCACCACCCCCACCGAGCACCACCCCCACCGAGCACCTCCCCTCTTCACCTCCGTCCCCTCTTCTCACTGCCGCTCCCCAGCCACCGTCTCCGCCACCTCTCGATCCCCGCCATTTCATCGTCTCTGCTCTGTAAGTTCATCCAAATCCATTAGTTTCATGTGTTGGTTTGTTGTACATTGTGCTATGTAGGTTGTACTTTTGTGCTTGGTTACTATGGTTCATTTGTGTTTATGTGTTTCTTGGTTGGTATTTATCAGGCCCAAGCCTCGTTATTGTTCCCCATCTGCACGAGTAAAGCATTCAGAAGCAGCTTTTCAATTCTCAAAACGAGATCTGTTGGTAAAGCTTCTTACTTTCATTTGTGTTTATGCGATCTATTATCTGTTTTGGTAAAGCTTCTTACTTTCTTTGTTGGTGTTTCTCAATTTCTTGTTGGAGTTCTGTAAGTTGATTTGTGTTGCATTGAATTACTGATTTGGTGCTTCAATTGTGATTTCTGAATTGGGATCTTTTGTGGTTTCCTTGATTTTTCATTCGTGAATTGGTTTGATTTGTTGGTTGGGTTTGAGCCATTAATGTGTGATTGTTCCAAATTTGGAGTATACATATATAGTGCATGAATATCATGCGGGTGGTGCTATACGTATCTCCTTTTTTACAAACATAATATGCTCATTCTGATTAAAAAGCTTATTTCATCTCACATAAGTGGTACGTTCAGTTATTCAGTAGATGGATTTAAGGTACGTTTATTAGTCACACGCATATCATTCTCTCAGACACATGTGACAAAGTAATGTCACCTAATACATTAGCAACACCTTTATTCTTCACCTAAAGATTTCCAACCGTTCCACTAATCATTCATTTGTCCTTATATTTTCCACCTCAAGCCATCTCCAACCAAAAAGTGGGTAGTGTTTTTTTTAATATTTATAAGTTTGTGTTAACAAATGTGCAGACCTTACATATATGTAGTTTTGTAGTTGAATTTGTTTTTCTTTACCTCTTGGTCTTTCTAAAAAGATAGTATGCCTATAAAATTTGAACATGACATCTAACTATATTATACAAGCTACTCAAGCATGAAGCATGTATTCAAAAATACTCTATATATATAGTTATATACTCAAGAAAAAGCGTTGGATGATGAACATAGTGTCAAAAGTGTTTGACTACTCACAAGTATTACCAGTTACTTTATCCGTTTCGTAAAACACAAGTAATAAGCTATCGAACTGTCATATATGGTATAAACAATACTAGACAGTATACACGTATGTTGATTATTTTTTTAAAATGGTGAAATTTTATTTACCAAAATAAATGATTTTATAAATATTTATCAATATAAGTGTTTTTTAAAAAGTTGCTTTTTCTTAATCTTAATAATAGATGAAAAGTTTCTAGTTAAAAAGAACAAGTTTTTTAAAAATTAAGAAACCTGTTTCTAATCAAGTTAAGAAAAAAGAATAAGAAGAAACATATCATATAATTTCCAATAGCAACCATTGATTATTTTCGAAAATATAAATGTCAAAAGAAACTATTGATTCAATCAACATCTTTTTTTTCCTTTCTTAAAAAAACAACACTTTTATTGTATTTAAATGAATAAATAATTGTTAGCAGTAAATAATTATAATGATAACTCAAAACCAACAACAATTATGTATTTATAAAAGATAATTTCCTTAAAATTTGAGTGTAAAATTATCAAAAAAAAAATTTGTTTATGACGAAGAAAATGATGGTCACTAGAGATGTGCATGTGTTGGTTTCGAGTTCAAACTAAACCCAAAACTAAAAATTATGTTTTTAGACTTTTTTAGAAATCATCCCATTTCAATTTTTTCATTTTTCACAACTGCTCGGTTCAATTTGGTTTTTTCAGGTTTAGCTATCGGTTGACAAAATGTTCTACGATACATTTATTCAACATTATTGTATCTTTTAAGTTTGACCTTTCAACTTGTCATTAGTAAGTAGTTAAACTGAATATACGATAACGTTTTCTAGCATATATGTTTTTCAATGAGGTCGTTTCTTATTATATATTTTAAATATTTATAAGTTATAACAATATGAAATATTTATAGATTTTTTGAGAGTGTAAAAGTATGCTTAATGATATATTTGTTTACAAAATATTTGTTTTTTAAATTATAACATTTTTAGTTTATCCTTCAACATGTCATGAGTATGTAGTTAAACTAACAATGTTTTCTAAAAATTATAAAGGAAAAAACTATTAAAAAACTAAAACACAAAAACGTTTATAATTTTGTCAAATGAAAAAGAAATAATTATGACGGAATAAAAAACTGTGTTAAAATAAGTTTTAAAAAGTCGCTAATAACAATTATAAAACATTGCAAACTTTTTTACTTTTAGAGTTAATTACACAGATAATCCTTCTGGTTTGACGAGAATAACAGGTTTGGGTACTAACTTTTCCGAGTAACAAGTTTGGTTTGATGTTTTTAGTTTTGTAACGAGTTTGGGTATTCAGACTAACTTTCGTTAAATTTTTAATTAAATTTGGGTAAACAAACAAACAAACAAACAAACAAACCCAGTATATCCCACTCAAGAGTAGGGTCTGGGGAGAGTAGGTGGTGGCAAGTCTTTCCTCTATCCAGATAGGTAGAGAGACCGCTTCCAAATTTTTAATTAAATTTGGGTAACTTTTCCGAGTAAATGTTTTTATTCCAATTTGGGTAAAATAACTAAAATATCCTTTTTAAACGGAATATTTTAACCAACAAGATTAAGGTGATGTTTTTTTTTTGCATCAAAATATCCAGTCTACGGACAACGTCTGCAAACATCTGCAGGATAAAAGGTGAATCAAATCTCTGCAGTCTGTAACAAAAAGAGTATCTGTTTTTTTAACGTCTGCAGATTGCTAAAATCAACTGATGGTGGTATACGGCAGTGCTGGACGGTGGTGGTGATGGTGGATGGTGGGTGGTGATGGTGGACGGTGGGTGGTGGTCGTGGCAAACGGTGGGTGGAGGCAGACGGTGGTGGAAGTGGAAGGTTGTGGTGGCGGACGGTGGTGGCAGACGGTGGTGGTCGGACGGTGGTGGTGGCCAATGGTGGAGGATGGTGGTGGTGGAGGTGGGTGATGGTGGGTGATGGTGGGTGATGGTGATTAATCATCTGAAATTTTAAAAGACTTTAGAAGTGGTTGTGCTAAGTCTGCATGCAGACCTCACGCACTCACGCAGACCTTTTTTAATGAAAAGTTTTCCAAAAAACAAGCACTCTACAGACCTTAACTCTGCGTGTGATCTGCGCGGCGCAGACAAAAGAGGTTAGTAAGACCTTTTCTGAAAAAACAAACACTCCTTAAAAGTAAAAAACATGATGCTTTAGAAACATCTATTTTAGTAAATATTTTTTAAATGACCCATTTTAGTAAATAAATTTTCTATCAACACCTATATAGAAAAAAAAAACCGCCATGCATGTGAGTAACGTATAAGATAGTTTCATTAGTCAGCTTACTTTCTTTTTTTATCCCACTAAACAAACAAATGTTGTTAGCAATGTTAAATAATAGGTATTAATCATAATTTTGTTTTACAGGACGACAACTTTTGATTTTACAACTCATGATTCATAAAAAGATACACATAGATGGCATCACATGTACCAATTTCATTATGGTTCTATCATGTGCATGTGGTCTTGACTCTTGAGCCATTGGTAGACCATTTACAAACATGGGTCAAAATCAAGTCGCATATGAAACACACTATACGAAAAAGGTTACACTCTTGGTGTTGTTTTGGTATAGTTGTTCACCAATAATATGTTCAAGTTTTGACAGTTAACAAAGGTTAAGTAGTTAACCAACCACTCTTTCTTTAACCGCACTCTTTGAACCAAGTGAAAAGCCCTTGAATACAAGAAACCAAATAATGAAACATTAATAACACACTTAATAAGTAAACTAGGGCTAATCTATCTAGCGCGTTGCGCTAGTATTCAACCCGCATTGAAAGAATTATATTTTTTATAAAAACAAATCTGTTTAAGGCTCAGAATAGATACATCGTTGTAGCTGCAATCTAGAAGACCTGCCACGCCAACCAACGGTTATCCTTTTTGGCTTCATCATCACCATGTGTGTATCACATTACCAGAATTTGGGTACAAATTAACCAGGTCCAGAATTTGGGTACAAATTAACCAGGTCCAAATGTATGTCAATAATGTAACAAAGTAAACTATAGCATGTACATCTATGAGCTGCACAACCACACTTGCAACATTTCAAATGCGCGTCTTGGATACAGTAAACCGCGACTCAGACAAACGCACATGTTTATAATATTACGTTTTGATCATCATAGCCACAACACGTGATGCGCAAAAGGTGGCTCAGTACCGACGTCGGGTTACGGCTGCATACCAAAAAAGGTCGCAAGCCAGGCAACCAACGGTAATTATGTGGTATCATCATAACCAGTGACATATGGGAAAACCCTAATCAACATCAACAAATTGAACAACCAAACGACAGCGCCTCAGATGAGGTACCACTCATCATCATCAACGTAACAGATTACCCAACAGGCTTGTCGCCGCCGATAAAGAAAGCCGTCAATAGCAACTCCGGGCAGTGACATCCATGATTTCAAAGAGTCTATCGGTCTAGATCTACATCCGAAACAGTGCAAACCAACCAACGTCTCAAAAGAGCCATAGCTCAACATCATTGACGTGGGTTCAGAGCACCATGGCATGTGCCAAAAAGAACCAGATCTGAAAGCTGTAATACCATAACGAAACAGGGCAGAGAACCGAAGCATAAAGTCGGATCTGACATCAGCCCAACATCGATGAAAGAGAGAACCCGGACATGCAACCAGCCACAACGCCGCCAACACCGACGCCATCCCCGACAACAGAAGAGAAGGGGGCGCTGGCAGCCAAGCCGCCTCTTACGGCTGAAATTGCAAACCAACCGTCACAAAGTCGCCCACGCAGTTTCCCGTCTCCCCTTTCTCAAGTCAGCCCCAACAACCGCCTCCACCACCAAGCGGTGATAGCGCAAGCGGTGGCGGTGCAGGCGGTCGCGGCGCGCACGGTTGCGGTGGGCGGTGGCGGCGAGAGAGAAAGCAGGACGATGCTGGCGGCGGCGCTACAGGTCGCGGCCGTGCAGCGACGGCGGTGAAAGGAAAGAGGACAGCAGTGCAGATTGGAGGAGAACCCCATTCTTTCCTGCCTTAAGACATGTGGGGAGGGGGGGCTAATGCAAAAAACATTAAACTTATGTGACAAAACTAAAAACCTTAAAACCCAACTATTCATCAAAGTTGGTGTTTTCATAGTAGGGAATTTAGGTTGTGTTTTATTTCAAACTTGTTAATGGACCCTCTATGTGTTTCTAAAACATACGTTCTCGTAATTTGATGATTAAAAGTTACAAATACTTGTAATAATATGGCTTATTAGTTAACGTTAACAAATATGCTATTAATAAGAAGCTTATTAAGAATTAGACAAAGAAGCACAACCTAGCGTGACCCACTTTGACTAGGGGTGTAAAATGATACGAGTGTGTAATTGGGTGGGTCAAAACTAAACACAAACTTAAGAAAGTACATGAACCCAAACACGACAATTATTTTTGTAGATAGGCACAAACACGACACATTTAACCTCAAGTTCTATTCTACATATTAATACTCTAGAATTACTTGACAAACAAAAGTAATAATGTGTATCAACTAATTACGTCTAAACTCTATATATCAATCTCAGTCTAAACTTTACATAAAACATTAAAGTTCAAAAAAGTTACGTAAATAAACAAGTTAAACTGATCAGTAAATGAAACCGCCAATTTGATCCATATACGACCCATGTAGCTAACTTGCCTGTCGGTTCGACTTAAAAATAACCTCGAACCCATTTAAATGAAACGGAAACTCCCAAATTTCATGTTACCTCCGTAACTTCAAAACATGCCATAAATTCAAATACCTAGTTTCAACACGTTTTACCAACCAACTTGCCTTTGCCACCAACATGTTTGGTTCATAATACCAAACCACGAGTCAATGTTATGATTCTAGGAGTCCATCAACCATAAATTATCAACCCAAAAACAGGCCCAGGCCCAGGCCCAGGCCCCATCCATACACATTTTCTTCAACATCATTTAACGATTATATGTACTTCCCAAAAACCACAATTAGGTACTGATAAAGAAAACCGAATCACAGTTTGGCTGCCAAAACTCACTTCAAATTGGTTTTCTGTTTGGTAGTAAGCCTTGTCGGGTACCTAAAGTAAAACTTAATTATCAATTTTCTTTTTTTTTTCCGGATCTGTTGAACTCAGCATACCTTCATTTAACAAACAAACAAACAAACAAACCCAGTATATCCCACTCAAGAGCAGGGTCTGGGGAGGGTAGGTGTAGGCGAGTCTTTCCTCTATCTTGTTAGGTAGAGAGACCGCTTCCAAAGAGACCCCCGGCTCGATAGCAAAGGCCATACTGATAAACAAGACACATAGCATACCGTATACAAGAAAATCCTACCACACATAGCATACAGCATACAATAAATCCTACAACACATAATGTACAAAAAGCCATACCGATTACAATACATCGTTCAAGTAAATCATACGACACATACATACGACACATAGCATACATATATCATAGGAGCAGGAATAATCACCGTTAAAGGGCAGATATGGAGTATTTAGACATCAGGCCCCGCAACCAGACTTCAAATACCCTTCCTGCCTATTGGTCGAACTAAAAGTCCTTAATTTTAATTCTACGCCTCCACTCACTCCTATCCTCGATCATGTGCTCAGAGAGGTGCAAGTGTATCATATCTCGCCTAATTACCTCATCCCAAGTCAATCTAGGTCGTCCTCTACTTCTCCTACCCTCTAAGATGATGTTCTCTACTGCTCTAACTGGTGCCGCCATTGGTCTCCTCTTGACATGCCCAAACCATCTTAATCTTCCCTCTCGTATTTTATCTGCGATACGAGCCACTTGTAGCTTCTGTCGAAACACTTCGTTTCTTATCCGATCCAGTCTTGTGTGACCACATATCCACCTCAGCATTCGCATTTCCGCTACCTCTATTTGTTTCTCGTGCGATTTCTTTATGGCCCAGCAGTCTGTTCCATATAACATAGCTGGACGTACTGCCACTCGGTATAGCTTTCCCTTTAGTTTTGCTGGAAACCTCTTATCACATAGTATCCCTGATGCTGCTCTCCACTTGCACCATCCCGCTTGAACACGGTGCGCTACATCGCTGTGTATTTCTCCGTCTTCCTGCAGGTACGAGCCAAGGTATTTGAACCTAGACGTTTGTGGGACCGCCATACCCTGAATACTGATTTGGGTGTCCTCTTCCGCCTCGCCACTAAAGTTACAATGCATGTATTCTGTCTTAGAGCGACTTATCCTTAAACCTTTGCGCTCTAGTGCTGCTCTCCACTGTTCTAGCCTGTCGTTAAGCACCATTTTAGATTCCGATATTAAGACAATATCATCTGCAAAGAGCATGCACCACGGAACTGGCTGCTGTATGGACTTGGTCATCTCATCCAACACTACTGTGAAGAGAAATGGGCTCAGTGCCGATCCTTGGTGGAGTCCCACTTCCACTGTGAATAAGTTTGTGTCTCCGATCGGAGCTCGCACACATGTTTTTGCCCCATCATACATATCCTTGATTATTTTGATATACCTCTCTGGAACCCTTCTAAGTCGTAGACTATCCCAAATTAGTTGACGCGGAATACTGTCATAGGCCTTTTCTAGGTCGATGAATACCATATGGAGGTCCCTTTTCTTTTCTCTGTATTTCTCCATTAACCTCCTTATGGCGTGTATTGCTTCTGTTGTAGAGCGTCCTGGCATAAATCCAAATTGGTTTGACGCTATCTGTGTTTCCCGTCTAATTCTCGTGTCAATAACTCTTTCCCATAATTTCATCGTGTGACTCAATAACTTTATTCCCCTGTAGTTTTCACAACTTTGAACATCTCCTTTTTTCTTATATATGGGGACTATGACACTAGTTCTCCACTGGTCCGGCATCTTCCCTGTGGTAAAGATAGTGTTGAATAAATCTGTTAGCCATTTGAGCCCCTCATCTCCCAGGCATTTCCACACTTCAATCGGTATGTTGTCTGGCCCCACCGCTTTGGCCCTTCCCATTTTCTTCATAGCTCTCGTGACTTCGTCTACTGTGATGCTTCTACAATAGCAATTGTTTTGTTGTGTTGTTTGGGTTGTATTATCTATCTCAGTTTGTTGATTTGGGTTCTTTATGTTGTAAAGGTTATCGAAGTAAGTTTTCCATCTCCCCTTGATGTCATTGTCGTTCACCAAAACTTTTCCATCCGCAGCCTTTATAAACTTCACAATTCTCAGGTCTTGTCTTCTGCTGTCTCTTGCCTTGGCTAACTTAAGCATACCTTCATTTGAAACTATTAATATCGTAACACAATTTAACAATTTTGTAACAAGAATCGATAGATTTCTTACATCCAGCACCGCAAGTTCAATCATGTTTCCAGTGAGTGCTTCAGCAAGCAAGATCTCCTGATTAATATTTAAGTCTTTATCTTCTCTTATTAAAACTTATATGAGACTTTCATTTGTTATAAATATAAAATCTGCTGCTATGACATCAGGTTCTTAGTTACCTTTTCTGAAAGAGTTATTTTTGTATCTTTTTTCAGTCAGACCGTATTTTAATAGTTACTATCTGATCAACGGTTTGAATGTTACTATAACAGAATATACATAAAAAGATAAAATAAAAAAGTAATAGTATTAATGAAACCAACACAGAAAAAACACAAATGCAGATTAACACGTTAGGCCACTCTCCAAGGATGCCTAATTGATTAGTAATTGTCTATCAAAGTTAAGCATGCTCATGAAAGGTCTAATATCCTAAGGCATGTAATTAACGTGCCAATCGCCGACGCTTATTTCAAACTATGCCTGGAAAAACCAACATGGTAACATGATTTGGTTCATGTTTGGTGGTAAGAGGATTTTGGTCCCCATTAATCTAGGTCACACATGATAAGGTAATAGCTCCTTCGAAATCATACAGTTTGGTATAATAGGGTTCTCGGTGCACAAAGGCTTCCAAATATGATGGGTCGATGGGGGAGGGTGTCGGACCACTGTGGAGTTGATGTACGCATTTTGACCCTGGAATTTTGCAAGAGATTGTTTTCATGACTCGTGTGATTTGTAGGTCACATGACAGCTAATTAATATTTCATACTTAAAGGGATGAAAAAAAACGTATCACATGACAACAAATTTCATTTATCTGATTTATTTCGTGTATCATCAGATCACCTTTTATTAAGTTGTTACATTCTAATATAAAAGCTTCATGAAGCTTTCATCTATTATAAATATGACATCTGCTGCTACGACATCATGTTCTTGGTTACCCGTCTGGGAAAATTATTTTCATACCTTTTTATTCCAATTTAGTCATATTTTAATTAATATCTCCTCAATGATTTGAATTTTACTACAGCAAAATTTATATAAATATATAAAATAATAAGAATATTAGTATTAGTAAAAACAATACAGAAAATAAAAAATGCACGCGTTAGCCCATTCTCCCAGGATGCCTAATTGATTAGGTTATTGTCTATCAAAGTTGAGCATCCTCATGAAGTGTTTAATATCTGAAGGCATGGAACTAATGTGTTGGTTTCCTGTATCAACAATGTGTATTTCCTGACTATCCTGATATAAACTAACAAGGTAACATGATTGTGGTCCATGTTTGGTTTAACAAGGTTTTGTTCCCATTTAGGATATTAGTTCCTTGGATATTTTATATTTCAAATCTGAGGGCAAAACCGATGAATAAGGTTCACGCATACACATGGTTAAGAGGGTGGGTCATTTTCGACCTGATGTATGTATGCATACCCTGCATATTTCTACAAAAGATTGTTTACACCACTTGAACCCGTGACCTCCTGTTCATATGAAGGATAATATCTCTTATTTTTTATATGGCAGCTAATATTTCATATCTGAAGGAATAGAAAAAATGTGTTACATATTAACTGGTTTAGAAAACTATTATTTTTACAATATACTAAATTAAAAGCATACTAAATACCATTTCTTTAACCAAACTAACTTCACAATATTTTCTCCTTTCAATATACATGTTGGCTGAATTTATGAGTGTGAGTTCGAGAATCATGAACTTCACAAGAAAATAACTTAGTCGTATTGGTTAACTAGTAGTAAACCCGCGCGATGCGGCGGCGATGACAATTTCTAAAATATGTATACTTGATGTTGCGGGATTTTGTTGCATGATATTTGGAACATATTTACATCTACCCTTTTTAATCTATGAGAATAAGATTAATAATAATTCAAGCAAAGCACCAAGATATAGTGTAACAATTTGTCTTACCGATAAAAGGATCTTACATGGCAAAAAAACAGAGTTATTCTTTTCCAAATATATGGAAGGCGGTAGCACTTGTATACTTGTGAAAACCTTAAAGAATGAAACTGTATTCAAAACTTTTAATATAAACTGCAATAAAACGTTGTTAAGTAAACAAAACATAACATATATCGCAATTGTATTACATGAAACACATCAATGTATTGCATGAAACACATCATTGAAGTCTGAGACAAGAACCTACATAAATAAAAGCCTATAAGTTACATGAATCTGTTCATATTAGTATACTGCTCAAATTAAAAAAACAGCAAAACAAAAAACAAAACTCAAGCAGAAGATCACAATCTACAAAAACAAAAGCCGAATTGAAGTCAATCATAATGGTAATATACGTCAACTAACAAAAATCCCAACATTCAAATGCTAAACAAGTTGGATTCTTTACAACCTATAAGAACTGGATTTTTTGAATGCATTTGATGAACCGATGATCCTATCGTGAATTGCTTGCCTCATATATAAGTGTTGTTCCTTTTTGGTATGCTTTAAATTTACTTCACTGTGTAACCTTTGTGCCTAATTTATTAAAAAAGTATATATGTAAATATAACAAGGGAAAAGATAGCCTTATTTCATATTCATAAATAAAAACTATGCTAAAGTTGTAACCCATGGTTTGTCTATCTTTTGGCTGTAACATGCATGTTGTTGAATCTTTAATTCTTTTATCTATGTTCTCTCTAGGCAGCATGCTTGCAGAGTACTAAAACAAACATTAACACCAAAAACTTAATCACACTTAAAGAGCAATACCAGGCGTATCGAAGATGCAAACTGAGCAATGAACCAATTGCCCTTTTGCCATGTGTTTTCGTGCAGGATTTTAGGTCAAGATGGGTTCGGTTCAAAACATGTTTGGATTGGTCAATATAAAAAGTCAAGATGGGTTTGTCGAAAACAACAAGAACAGCATTAACTCTACTAATTCAAGATGTATGGGAACCTAACATACCATGTCCATGCCACACCACATTGTATATCTGACACAATAGTTATTTATAAAAAATATAATTGGACGAAAGGTGTATAGGAACCTAACACAACGTGTCAATACCAAAAACCACATTGTATAAGAATTGAACAAAATTATATTAAGAATAAAATACAGGTTTACCTGCCCAAGCATTACTGCCTTAGCTTCAATTTCTCCAACACCCCACCGAAGAAGATATAGCTAGCACTCTATTAGTGTTGAAAAAAACACGTCCAAAGTATTCAAGATTAAACTGAAATTACATCCAAGTTAAACCAGTCTTTCAAAAAAAATATAAAATATCCATCATTACTTAATGAGTAGAAATGGCACCTGTATATACAGCTTGTAACACATTACTTTGCGCACTTCATTAGTACACTATATACAACTTGTAACATATCTTTTTTGGGGCACTGGAGTCTTAGTAATCAAGCAATTAAAAATTGTATGCTGCCAATCATACAAAAGTAGCTAAAGTATTGGCCAATCTTATAAAGCAGGTATTAGTTTATAGCATAACATGAGGAACTATTAATAGTCAATGCGATTTAACACAAAATCTATCACCTATGAAGCTCACATACTCAAAAAGTTACCTTATTTTATCCATATCATCAAATAAAAATAAATTATAACTTGCTAAATTTGCTACCTGTTTAGCTTTAGGTTCAGGAAATTCTCTTGAGCTTGTTACATATCCCTGTATACCAAATAATATAAGAATTACATTGAAGAAAACCCACATTATAAACTTTAGTCAAGCCATAAGGGAATTAACAATCACGTTCCTAATATATCAAAAATTCACACTTTCCATGTGTTTAAGAGGGCCTTTCGAGATCTATAATATCATCAAATAAAAATTAGTTTCATAATTGAATGATATTAATCATAGACCCAGGTTTGTAAATTGTAATTTCAAACTATACTGTTCCTCTATAACTATTTGATATACAAAGTAACTACATATAAAGTCAAACTCCAGATGCAAGAAAGAAAACACTAACCTGTTTGTTTATCCGATGCATCATGGAACTCTGGTTCATCTTCCGTCTGAAGTCAGCCTCGCAAACATCCTCACTTGGGTCAGATCATCGCTCTTATGTCACCGCCATCAGAAACGTTGTTGGGTCAGGCCATTATCACCGCAACTTGAGGTGGTTAGGGTCATTATTTAATACTTGAGGTGCAACTCTAACAATAAATAAATAACCAAAAATTAGAAATGATTGCAAAGGAAATCATAAACATATTAAAACAAAAGAAACCATATCTCAAATTGCAAAAACAGAGTACATGTCAAAGCTACTATATAAAATACTATATAAAATTAACAACCATTGTCAAGGATATAGTACATGTCAAAGCTGCTAAGTGAACATTAAGTGCAACAGGTGACTGCAAACTACAACTGTATCCGAATAAAATAGCTAATATCTTAACGGAGCTTGATCATCCGTCTAAAGCAATATGTTAACAAAAAATAAAAATAAAAAAATAATATCTTAACGTTGCATGATCGTTTATGTAAGCTAATGGATTCGTTAATGATTAATTATCTGTCTAAAGCAACCAGAATGCAATGGCAGATGGAAGTAGGAATGCAAAAGAAAAATAAAAAATTCTTGTGCAACCAGATGGAAGTAACAACCAGATGGAAGTAACCTTTTTTTAAATCTAAATAGGATATTATACTAAAGAAATAAATTCTTATGCAATATGTTAACAAAAAATAAAAATAAAAAATAGTAAATGTGGTTAGATGGAAGTAGGAATGCAACAACTGGTATGAGAGACCATATTCACCAAAATTAATATACAATCATTAATAGTGAACCCAGCTCTATGTTTCTTTAATCGATTCAACAAAATTAATATACAATCATTAATAAATTGTGAGCTTGATCAATATATGATTGATTTTCCTGCAGAAATGCATAAAGGTGAATATAGGGTATTCTGATCTTATACCTTTTAGGTCCGAATAATCATGTCATAGATTTGGTGTAGTTAATTGTCTAATTGAATCTTAAGTGGTAGTAAAATGCCATGAAAGTTATTGTTATGTGACAGTAGCTAGATCTATTGACAGTGCTGCTTTGTACATCTCTTTAAGTGCTTGTGTTTCCTTTCAGGCTTTGGGTGAATTTGTGCACACAAAATGGCTGAGGTAAATGAGAGCACTAAAGACCTTAATATTGTAGACAATGATAGAAAAATTATATAGCAAAAGAAGGCACCTTCTTGGTCAATGAATGTGTTTTCTTCCGGCAGCGCACTTGTGTCAACATTAGACCGCGAATTATTCAACTGAGATGACGCAGACTGTTTAGTATCCTTCTTTGCCTTCCGTTTAGGCATCAGAATTGCGTAAAAGTTTCTCACAACACAGCTTAGCTGAACTCAAATACAACAATAAATACTCAGATACAATAATAAATATACATTATGCTGTAAGAAGTAATGCAACAATAATAAGCATTATCCTTGGCCTACATTAATAAAAAGTCATCTGCCCCATCCCCCATCAATTGAAGATCACAGTAAAGTCTAGCAACAAACAAAATGTTGAACATCAAAAAGTCATCTGCCCCATCATAGTTACATTATCCAAACTAATTAAGTTTCAAATCGAGGTTATATAAACAGCTTTCATTTGATTAAATCATTCTCGTAGCCTAAGAAAAATTATCATATAAAGTTCACGGTAAATAAAAACTATCTCAGACATTTCATCAAACAACTTCATGCGTTTAACATCTCACCATTTCCAAGTCCACAATACACAAACTAAAACTAAAGAAGCAAAAATTCAATGTTCAAGTGATCATACTAAAAGAATTTCCATAGCAGAACTAAGTTTAGTTGTTAGAAACATACGAGCAGTAACTAAACCACCAGATTACGTATAGAACAAAATAGGAATCAACAAACAAAATTCACAGAGACCCTCATATAGAAATTCAATAACAACAAGCATCAGCTCGACATCAAAGTAATTAAACTAACAAATAAAGAAAATGCAAGTAAATCAAGCGAAACCCACATGAAAAACCAAAATTTATTCCAAGATTTCAACATTTGCGATTTGGGGAAACTTAAAGCTCACCTCTTTCACCCATCTAAGCGCATTGGTATCCAACCCTTCTGCAAACATTATCGTTTGCTTTTAGGGTTCTTCTTCTTTAGAAATCACATCCAGCAACCACAACTGCAAAGGGGAAAACTAATAACATAAGAAATCAAAGACCCAAATCAGATATGAAGAGATTTGCAAGTGAAAGAAAGGTAATGCAAGTGGGTAAGTTGCATATTGAATATGAAGTTATGGGGTTTTAGAGTGTTGGAGAAGAAGAAGCACGACAGGTATGTTGAATCGAAGATCCGAAGTTAGATCGACTCTCCATTTCGGATCTTGAATCTTCATCGAGCGAGAGTGAAACTGGATTTGAAATCGGAGACCTAAAAGAAAATAGAGTTTCGATGATTCATGGTTCATACTTGTAGGGTTATTTGAATTTTGAATCATGGACAGGTATGTTGATCTTGGTGATTTGCAGAAGAAAAGAAGGTTGCAGACCTTCTTCTTTTGTCCACTCATTCTTTTGCAACTCTCGGAAAGAAAGCAGCTCTAGTTGACTGCTTTAAGAGATGTACCTTGTGCATCAACACATGTACATGTCTTAATTTTAAGAGATTTTGTAAAATTACCATTTTGCCCACAAGAGTTACTTATTAATATAGTAGTAGATTAAGAAAATAATTTGTTCATAAATTGTTCATGGACGTTTAGCAAACGAGGCTTTTTGTTCGTGTTTGTTCGTTAAGAAAATTAATCTGTTCATGAACTGTTCACGAATATAAACGAACACAAACAAAAACAAGCGAACGTACACAAATATTCATAAACATTAATGACCACGAATGAAATTTCCTAAAACAAACAAATACAAAAAATCATATATTGATTTATAATTAAAATCACAAACATTATGTAATATCTATTATTTATAAATAAGTAATTAACATAATTATTACAAACATAACTTTTTAATGAACAAACACAAACAAACGTTAACAAACACATTATTGAACTTTCACGAACATAAATGAATGAACGCTGCCTCTGTTCATGTTCGTTGATTTAACTAAACGAACGAAATTTTCTTGTTTGTGTTCGTTCATTTATCAAACGAACGAACATAATTGAAATTCCTATCGAACGATTCACAATTGTTTGCTAAACGTTCGGTTCGTTACAGCCTTATCCAAAAGCACCGACATTTAAACAAAAAACAATCAAGGATGAAGCTGCAACTACAAATATGCATCAACACTCCTATCCAGTTGCACAAATGATGATAAACTAATAGCAAGATTTTACCCAAACAGCTTGTAGATAGTTGACATCACATTTCAAGAAGAAAACCCAAACTACATTCAAGTTCAATAATGATGTGTCACATTATCACTGAAAAGATGAATATGCATGAACAATCTCACAAATTATACAAGGTAAGTTGAAAAGACTTACGAGGCAACAAAGTTTTCATCTTCTGATGCTTATTGCTTAGAATATCATATGCTTCAGAAATCTGCTTGAATTTTGATTTTACTTCCCCTTGTACTGATATGGTTTCTATCAGGGTGCCATACCAAAGCGAGATGAAAATAGGACTTTTTAGTCTTCACTTCTAGCATTTCAGTTGACTTTCAGTAAGTTGTAATAAACTAATGATCATTTCCATTTTGCTATTATCCGGTGGTCGATTCAATTGTTCATGAATCAACGAAACCAGCGTGTGAGACGGTGGTGGTGCTGGTTGTGACTTGTGATTGTAACATCCGCCGTAGCCGTTTATGGCACCATTTTTTTGCCGGAGATTGAAAATGCGAGTCGCACTAGGTTAAGGGTGCACGGGGTCGCAAGATGTTGTGATAGTGCGAGTGGAAGCCGATTGCATAAGGCTAGGATTCGGATGGTTAAATGGTTAGATCGGTCTCTTGTCCCCGACAACGATGATTACGTTGGTGACTGAGAGCCACTTATCCTCCTCTTTTTCTTGATATCGCACACCCAGGTGGTGTTCTCGATGACTATTCACCGGGTCATGGATCGGCAAATCCTGGTGAATATTCATCGGGTCGGAAGAAAAATAAAAAAGAGAAAAAAGGGTGAGTTAAGAATTGGACCCAGTATTGTTTCTATGTGTTTACTGCAAATTTAAAAATAAATTTATTTTTATTTTGTTGAAAATAAATAAGTAAATAAATGAAGTTTGATTTTTTTCCAACAACCAAATCCTCGTTTATCTTTTTCTGGTCTAAATGTTTTATTTACATTTTTGCATCATTGTATTTGTTGATGAACATTTGAAAAAAATTAGTTTCCGTAAAGTAATATTGAACAAATAAACCAAACAACTTAAACTATGAATTCAAAGTACAAAAAATTAACTCAATCTAGATCTCTCAACAACTTAATTCTGTATCAGAACCAATTCGACTCATTCTTATTCTCCTAAAGCTTAGAAAAACAATACTTACGTGCAACCTAAACCTTACACATCAATGTCTTTTGACAACCAAATAAACCTTCTTGGACACACTAATTCGTTGCTTTTGCGCATTCGTCCACTCGGTCTGGTCGCTAAACACGCCTACATGTATGGTGGGTGGGAGTTATCACCAGAATGAGTTGTGCTTCGTTGGCACCGCAACCACCTTCTAACCACTACAACTACAAAAAATTTAAATGGAAATAAAAACCCTAATTTCTTTTAGTAATTTATGTGAATCAATTTCCGTTGCACGGGCTTGTTGTAGGCAGCAACTAAAAGTGCCAATTCAAAGGGCGACATGCCCGATTCATTACCTAGATCTAGTAGTACTACGAAAGGGTGTGGTCATTGTGGGCAGGGTTTTTCGCAGGGTTTTGAGAGTTACGGTACAAGTGGTCATGGTAGTCCGAATAAAAATCTTAGAGGTCCATTGTGAAGTTCAACTGAGTGGAGTTGGTGATGGCATGAATTCAAACAAGTGTTGGTGTTTTTGCAATGAGCGATGAAGATCGTGAGTATATAAGTTGGTTTAGCATAACCTATTAAATATATATCTAAACACACACAGACACATATATAAATTAAAAATGAGCATACCCAAATTTATAACTAATTTATATTTTTTAATATAAAAGACATTTTGGTATTTTCAAACTCACTTAATAGAAATGTTTAATGTCCATCCACGTCAAATACGTTACCATTATGTGAACAATATGGATCAAACCTAAAATCCTTCCAAAGATAATCATCAATGCTCAATATTGTCTGTTAGTCGATAATATTTTTGGTCAATGATTACACGTTTACTAAATTAAATTGGAATGAACGACTTACGATATCAATTTCAGGTTTCTTGTTTGATTAGTCACTTTCGATTACTTGTTTATTGTGCAGTTGTTCAATCAATATTGTTTCATGTTCGGTTGTTTGATTATTATGTTTATTATACTTATTATTGGTTTGCTTTGAGGCTTTTACTACTTTGATTTTAGGTTCATTCAATTTATTGCTTGATAATTCATTGATCGTTGTTTTTAACTGCTTAATTCATTGTTAATTTGTTGGTGGCTAATTTTGTTATATATTAAATGTTCGTTGATTTTTTGATACCTTAATTTATTGTTCTAAAGAAAACTGTATTTGTAGTTCTGATTGTTATAAGTAATAACATTATGAATTCGAAAATTTGTTGCATCTTAATTTGTTGTTTGATTTGCGTGTTGTTCATGATTGCTTAATTAAGTTGCTGTTAATAGACTTTTTGATACCTTGACATTTGGTATTAGACATCAATTAATATTATTATTGGTGATAATTAACATAAGTTTGTTTTATATTAAGTGTTAAAGGGATGTATTTCCCCATTGTCTTGTACGAATTAACCTTACTTTCCCAATTGTCTTACACCCTTTGACGGGAGCCACACATTAAATTTGTCTTCTATATTCTCTATATGCATAATACGAGAAAACCTGTCTTTCGTTAAAACATCTTTAGCATTTTAAATTTGTTGTTCCTAGTTATAGGACAAATACATGTAAGGGTGAAGACATTTGTTGCATTGTTATAAATAACAATTGTGAAACTACTCGCATATGTTACTATTCATAAGAAGATGAAAGTTATAGTTTAGCCACTCAATAGTTATAGTACGGTTCCTCAATTTTATCTACACCCCTGCCCAGTGTGTGAACAACTTCCTATCTACCGATCGCGTGCAATTTATTGATCAAGTATGGAAGTTAATGAATCATTGGTGTAAGTAGACTTAAATAAAAGGGAAGTCAGTTATGAAGGCGCTGGAACATCCAATAACTATCTCTCTGAACTTAAAGTAAATGATCGGTTTAGTTTTTATTTCCACTCTGTGGTGAGTTAGAAAGTTAGAAATGGTAAACTAATCAACAATAAAATAGAGAGCATACATAAAATCATGTAAGTAAGAGTTTTCTATGGATTAAAAATCAAGTGAAAAAGAAACATTTAATGAAAAAATTAGGTTGCTTTTAACTTAATGTAACTCACTATGTTATTTTGATATTTTGAGCATCTTTACTGTTTATAGTTTATACATGGTTCTGGGCTCTCTAGTATTTGACTAGTAGTCTTAGTCTATGTCTATGAGTATATTAAAAAATACATGTTGCTGTAAAAAATATATAAGAACACATAATGACCCCAGTCCATCAATTAAAACATCAATTATCTTATAAATGCATGTTGATTGAGACTATTCAGTAAATTATTTGAATAACGTATAATTTATAGGGACTTTTTGGTGTCTACATAAAGACGTCTTCAAACGAAACAAACTATACATGAAACCAAATCATGGTATGGACTATACATTAATAAACACAATTCCTAAACTTAACAACTTAAGTTGTAAGACGAGCTTACCCTAAAATCACGTAACTACCAACTTTAACTTTTAAATTTATATGTATAACCATATATATTTGATAGTTTTAGCTTAACAATATCCTATCCAAGCTAAACTCAATTCTAGACTTCTAAACATGATCTTACAACATGACAAATACCAAATTATCATGAGTTTAACATGTTAATATACTTTTTGAATGAGTTATAACTTGCAAGACTTTATCAACCAAACCCCTAAAGATTCAACACCCCGTTTGGTGCTTCTAAACCACGAGCACAACCTAACCCTTCTACATATTAAATGTGTTCCATTAATGCATCAAACCAATATCCATTGAATGATTTCAACTATTTATGATAGGCTATATCTAACCAACATAGGAGAACTCATCCTAACTATAATGAATGCTAGAAATTGAGTAAAAAACACAAAAAACCGGTTTATTCTTCTTTATTTTTTATTTTCAAATTACCTTTAATAATCTAGTACTTTTTCTTATTTTATTTGATTTAGGTCTATGATTATTAATTTGTGGTTGTGGTCACGTGACCTTTCTTAATAGAAAATGCAAGTTGCAACACAATAATTTTCTGTTAGGATCTATATGGACAAGATTTAGAAATGAATCATTGATTTTACAATTAGAAGAAATATATCAATTATTAAAATCTTTAAAGAAAGAGAGAAAAACTAATCACTTGGATTTTAGATCACTTGTTTTGTCTATATTCATTATGAATTAATAATATAAATTAGTTGTTTTATTTGTACTCATATTAATTACGTTATATAATAGGATGTATAGTTTTAGATCGATAATTCTTTCCGTTTTTTAGAGAAAATAAGGAGTTTTAAGAGTTGCATTTCTTAAGACAAAGATAAGTTTACCCAATATAATTATATATTTACAAAATGCGTCTCAATTCATCCAATTTCATTACATTAAAGCCTAATATGATTTGATGGATAAACCTATAAAGACCGATTTCATTATATGAAAATCTAATATGATTTGATGGACGAACCTTATAAAGACAGCTCTAATAAGATTACATTCCTTAGAAACTTATTTGTTGTTTATTTTATCAATTTCTTTCAATAATCTATTAATTTATATCGTATACCAAAAAATTTCAGTGTAACCAATCACAATAATTCTTTATAAGTCCTCCTTATCAATTCAAATTAATATTAAGATGAAAAAAGTTCAAATACAAAGTGTATTTTTGCTACAAAGTGTGAGAAGACACAATGAGTCAAAAAAAGACATAATGAGTCAAAAAATACACAAAAAATTATATGTTACAATCAAAATCGAATTTCAAAAAAGTAATTCGTAGCTTTTGTTCCCCTAGTCGTACTCAATAAAAAAAAAACAAACGAAAAAATAAAAAAAATAAAAAAATTAACATTTTTTATTGTGTCATCTATGAAAGACACAATAACTTCATTGTGTCATTATGAAAGACACAATAACGTCCGTGTCAATATAAAAGATACAATGACGTCATTGTTTCATATAATGACACAATGAATTTTTTTTTATTTTTTATTTTTTTTCTGAAAGAGGACAACGAGATGAACAAAGGCTCCGAAGTGTTTTTTTAAAATTCGATTTCGATTGTGAGATATAATTTTTTTATGACTTTTTTAGTCCCATTGTGTGTTCTCACAATTTGTAGCAAAAATGCAGTTTGTATAATAAGCTCACCCTATTAAGATAAAGTAATGTGATTTGATTGTTGTTAAATCGACTCATTAAAAATCATAAAATAAATACAAAACTAATTACACAAATTCAATCATTAACAATAACAACAATGTTTTTCGCGTACAATCGATACCGTAAATCACATATAATAATAATAATAATACTAACACACCAAATTTGACAATTATTGACAGGAAAAACCTTACCCAAGAGGCGTGAGTCGTGAGGTTAATTGTGGTATATGCGAATCAACAAATGGGGGTCAATGTCAAAAGCCACATTTGAAATCCACCGAGGGATTAACATTTAACCAAAAAAGCCCTCTTTTCACACACCACCACCGATCGCTGCGGTGGGACGCCACCAACAACCACCACCACCACCGCCACCATCACCACCGTCATCTCTCACCTCGGGATTCCAACTCACATCTTCACCATTCATCGCTCAGTAAGTCTCATCTTCTTCATCCTTTTGTATCTACATCTATCCATGTATCATCGCGGATGAAATTAGGCGTAAGTTTTGCTCTCAAGTAAACTGGAATTTGTATGGGGCGGAAGAAGCGAAACGTCGCTACTCGCTCCAAAGCGGTGGTATCTGCTGCTAATCATCCTCCTCCGTCCGTCGGTAACGACGGAGACGATGCGGATGTTGGTTTACTCACTACGGAACAGAATTTGAGTACGGATTCGTCGATTGGACTTGAGGTGCAACAGATTAACCTAGAAACTGAAGTTTCGGCAGCGATTGAGTCGGAGGGTTACTCCGCGGTGAAAGTTGAGTGCGAGAAGGCTTTGAATGCACTCCGAAGAGGAAACCATACGAAAGCCCTTAGGTTAATGAAGGAGATGTGTGCGAAGCATGACAACACGGCTTACTTGTCGTTGATTCATCGAGTGCAGGTACTGTGTGTGTTAAGGTTGCGACTCTTATTGATGATCCCAATGCTAAACAGCGGCATTTGAAGAACGCTATTGAGTCTGCTAAGAAGGCTGTGATGTTGTCCCCGAATTCGGTTGAGTTTGCTCATTTTTATGCGAATTTGCTTTATGAAACGGCTGTTGAGGGAAGGATTATGAGGATTCTGTGCGTGAGTGTGAGCGTGCGTTGATGATTAAGAATCCGATAGATCCTGGGAAGGAGAGTTTGCAGGATGAGAGCCAGCAGAAGATTGCTGTAGCGGATGCTAGGATTGAACATGTGCAGAATGAGCTTCGGGCGTTGCTTCAGAGGGCCAGTCTTGGTACTATTTCAAGTTGGATGAGGAATTTAGGAAATGGGGAGGATAAGTTTAGGATTATTCCTATTAGGAGGGTTCCTGATGACCCAATGGATGTAAGAGTAGTTCAAGCCAGAAGGCCAAATGATATCAAGAAAGCAAGTAAGACAGATGAGGAAAGAAAGAAAGAGATTGAAGTTAAAGTGGCTGCAGCAAGGTTGCTGCAGCAGAAACAAGAATCTTCCCAGTCCCAAACAGAAGGAGATAAGGGTCCAGAATCTTCTTCCGGGCCGGGCCAGCGAATAGGTGACCGCAGGAAAAGTGGAAAAATGAAAAAGGGTGCATCTACTTCGGAAAGAAAAGATTCCGTTCTCAATTATTGGAAGTCAATGAGTACAGATTTGAAGAAAGACTTATACAAGATAACGATATCAGATATTAAAACCCATTTTAAATCGCTAAAAGATGGGTTAGCATATGAAGTCATCACTGAAGCGTTGTCTTTTGGTGCGGGTAATAATGGTTGGAGGTTCTGGATGTGCTGTAGATGCAGTGAGAAATTTGCCAAGCCTGATTTGCACAAGCAGCACATTTTACAGGAGCACATGGATAGCTTATCCCCAAAGTTGCAGGCAGTGTTGCCTGCAAATGTTGATAATGAGTGGACTGAAATGCTTCTGACTTATCCTTGGAGAGCATTGGACGTCAATGCTGCTGTTAGAATGGTTGAGTTGCAATCAAATTCTCCAGTTACTAACTTAGAGTTAGCTAATGGCCGTTTTAGTGACTGTTATGGCTTTGAGGATGCATGGGGTTTATCAGTTGAACATAAGAAATATGAGGATAGTTGCAATGGCACAAGCGCAGGGAGCAGAAAGAATGGCAATAGTGCTGACTGTGTACCAATGGAATGTGATCAAAGCGAAAGTTGTAAGGGATATTTCAACCCTGAAAGCTGGCCTTTATCTGATGACATTGAGCGAACAGAGCTACTTGAAAAGATAAATCTTTATTCCACTTACTTATTAAACATAAATGTCTTGCAGCTAGTCATCTTACCAAAGTTATACAGTTTGCAGTTGAGGAGTTGCATCCTCAGCTTCTTAACTGCAGTGTGGAACAATCACCTGTTTGTATATGCTTTCTTGGAGCAACAGAGCTTACAAAAGTGCTTATGTTCTTACAAGAATTATCTCGTTCATGTGGAGTAGGTAGGTATTCAGACAAAGGTAATGCTATAGAAGAGTTGAGCAATGTCACACAAGTCAACGAACTCTCTGAAAAATAAGTTTTGAGAAGGATGGTTCAAGTCTGTTGTTGGATGCAAACATCTGCAAAGATAATGATGATGATTCACTATTGTCCTGGATATTTTCGGGTCCCACAAGTCAAGAAGAGTTGACATTCTGGACTAAATCTAGAGATGAGAAGATGCATAAAGGGATTGAGATTTTAGATGTAATCAGTAAAGAATTTTCACATTTGCAGAGCTTGTGTGATAGAAAGTTGGAGCATATAAGTTATGAGGAAGCATTGCAGCTAATTGAAGATCTCTGCCTAGAAGAAGGTAAGAGAAGAGAGAATGCTACTGATTTTGCTCGACAAAGTTACGAGTCTGTTTTAAGGAAACGGAGAGAAGAAATTACTCAGCATGACAGTGATGTTACTTGTGTTAATAGGTTTGAGGTGGAAGCCTTGACAAATGTTCTAAAAGAAGTAGACTCTTTCAATGTTAATCAATTCAGGTTTGAAGATACATATGGTGTGGTGAATTCTCATGTATGTGACTTAGAATCTGGTGAAGAAGATTGGAGGGCGAATGACTATCTCCAACAGTTGGATACTTGCATAGAAATTGGAATCCAGAAACAGAAAGAACAGTTGTCTGTTGAGGTTTGTTTAATTTATGATTATCTGTAATTATACAAAATCCTTATGTCCAGTCTCTCCACTTTATCTCACTTTTTCAGAAATGCAGCTTAGCAAAATTGATGCACGGATCATGCGGAATCTCTCTGGAATGCAGCAGCTGGAAGCGAAGTTAGGTCCTGTGTGTGCTCATGATTTTGGACTCATAGTTGTGCCTCTTGTAAAATCATATTTGCAGGTTTGTATACAATTTTCTATACGTGTGCTTAGAAGTGCAAATATGCTTGTTTACATATTTTCATCTTTTTTTTAGGCACACCTAGAGAATTTAGCAGAGAAAGATGCCGCAGAGAAATCAGATGCTGCCAGAGAAGCTTTCTTGGCTGAACTTGCTTTAGATTCTAAAAAAGGGTCTGGTGATATTCCAAAGCACCTTAATGATAAATTGAAGGATAAAAGAAAGAACAAGGAATACAGAAAAACAAAGGATTCCAAGGTTTCATATATATTCCAATAACTTTTTTTATCTGTTATTAGATTATAGATTGAGAATACATTGTTACATGCGCAGGCTACAAACACCGGTGAATCACATGTTTTTGCCCAATGAGATTGGAGAAATGGTGTATGTGGCTTTTTTACTATGCTTTGATGTTCACTATAAAAATTTACTTTATTATCCTTGTGCTGATTTCTGTTTTTCTCAGTTCCTCAGCTACAACTGTGATAGATGAAGAAGCGAATGAAAGTGTGGCTGAAGTTGGTGTTTTCCATCAGCATGAAGATGAAGCAAGGCGTAGAAAGATTGAGCTTGAAGCTGAGGAAAGGAAGCTTGAAGAGACGTTAAAGTATCAAAGAAGAATCGAGGATGAAGCTAAACAAAGACATCTTGCGGAGCAACATAAAAATAACTCAAGAATGACGCCAATGAGCATGGTGAGCTTCTTTGCAATGATGTTAGCTTTGGTTAATGCTTTCCTTTTTCCATAAATTTAGAGCTGATCTATGAGAAAAGCATTAAAATGATTACTTTTGGGTAAATGAAGTTACATGGTGTATGAGGGGTCTTACAATTTTTATCTTCTAGGAACCCATGAAGCAAAGCAACGGACTTCAGAGCCCTCCAGAAGATGGACTCTTGGAGAGGACTGGTATGGATTGTGCTTATAGTTTAAAATGCATTTTTAAGAGAAAGGGTAGCTAATACTAATTAAACTACAAATATTTTGTGTTTGCTAGGAAGAAGAAGTAGGCGGCAAAAAAACAGTACCAAGGTAATTGATGGAAGACAGCAACCCATGCCAGCTACAAAGGACACTACTGAGTTTGGACAAATTATACATAGTGACCGTCTCCAAGGTGAAAAATATATGCATGCATGTCTTGTGTGTTTTCTTTTTTTTCCCTTCCCTTTTTTTTGGGGGGGGGGGTGTAGGGGTGGGGGGGGGGGTGTAGGTTGGTGTAGGGGGTTGTAAGGGTGTGCCAATGACTCATATTGTTATCTCCTAGGGTAATTGATCTGGTTTTGAAACTAAAATATAATAATAGATGGTCTGGATGTCTTAGAACTAAAAATCTGAAAGTAGCTTCAATCAATAAGAAACAATGGCAAATACAGATATGAGATAACACCTGCTTAGGCCAATTATGAAGAAGAATATGGTGTGATCTCATGGCAGTATATTTCTTGGAACAATGTGACCTACATTCACAACAATTAGCAATAATTTATGTAAAACATTTTGCACCTGTCAAGGGACATGCTCGCCCTGCAATCTGCATGTAGTTAAGAACAATTAGTTCAGCAATAAATATCATCCAGAACTGCATAGTTGGCTCCTATTGCAACTAATTTATTTTCATTCTAATTAGAAGAGAATAAACTATTATATTTTTGTAGGATTGGGCCTAGACTTGTACTTTCAAGTTTCATCACTTCTCTTTCACGCTTCATAGACTTGTTCATGGACCTCTTTACATTAGAATTTTACGGCGTTTGTTTTTTGTTCCTTTTAATTTCTTTTGTTTGGAGTATAATTTAGTAAGGAGGTCGGGATCCCTACAGCAAGTTTCTGTGTGGTGAATGTGAGGGTGGTAGAAATGAGAGACAGAATACTTTTGACGTAAACAAATAGAAGTGTTTTATCAAAATCTTGCAATTTGTCATCTTATTTATTATGATTTATACTTCGCTTTACAGCCGATACTTCTTCAGGAGATCATGAAACAAGAGCATTGATATTGCAAGCAGAGGATGACGACGAAAAAAGGTTCCAAGCTGACCTATCAAAAGCTGTCCGCCAGAGCCTTGGTATTTATTTATTTGCTTACCTATAAGTCTATAACAACATATGGTAATAGTTTGATCTTATTTGGGCCGCTTCAATTAATTAAAATTCATATCTGAAATTGGAATGAACTTGAAGTATCTGTATGAGTACTAGAGATATGGTTATGGCTATGGTATTTGTAGGAGTACTAGAGATATGACAGACTGAGGTGGTGAGTTATGACATGCTTAAGCCTCTATTAATGGAAGCCAGAAGAATTTGAGTTTTTGCTTAATGCTATGTCTAAGATTATATTGTAATTTATCTGATGAAGCCCTTAATTTAGTTAGTTGCCAGCTAGACAAATTGTTCTGGATCTTTGGACATCTATGCTCTTTTTTCTGTTTTTGGAAAATTATCTTTCTTGTTCTCTGTATCTGGAAGTTATGCTAATTGTGGAAAAATAAGCAGGTTGGACGGGTTGGTTAACTAGTGATATTGTGTTTGTATTGGAACGGTAATTTTGATGTGGTTTGAAACGGGATAGGTTGGGTTGCATTGAAACCCAGAACCACTTTCGTCCAAAAAAAAATGTTTTTCCATGAAAGATTAGCGAGTGGATGAAAGCAGATTCGAAGCGACTTTCAACAGGTGTCCTTTTTTAGTTAATTTTTTAATTTGCCCATTTGCCTCGTTAAACATAAACCTACCTGGATCAACTTGTTTATGAGTAAATGGATTAAACAGGCCACCTCTGAGTCATGCATGTAAGCATATTTAGTCCAACTTGTGTGCCTGTATGCATGTTGAAACATGTACTCTTTTTAGTACGATACTTAGTTATGTTCAGGAAACATTTTCTGAATTTGCTTTAATTTTGGTATTTACTTTAAACATTTGCAGATGCATTTCATTCGCACAAGCAATATTCTTCAACATCTGGATTGATGATGCCTGACAATATGCATATAGAAGGGGAAGACTCTTGTATTACATCTATTGAAGTCGATCCAGACAATGTAAACGGAAGTGATGTATATGGTACAGGCCTGAAGAATGAAGTTGGTGAATACAACTGTTTTTTAAATGTTATTATACAGGTTATTTTTTTTTAAAATTTCAAGTTTTACCTATCTTTTCTTATCATCTTAAATCTCTCATTTTTTAAAATTTTCCTTAAACTGCAGTCTTTATGGCATTTGAGACGTTTCCGGGAGGAATTTTTAGGCACGTCTACTTGTGGCCATCTTCATGTTGGTGATCCATGTGTTACATGTGCTTTATATAACATTTTTAGTGCTTTAAACTCTGCTTCCACTGATACAAGAGTTCAAGCTGTTGCCCCTACTTTTCTTCGGATTGCTCTTAGCAACTTGTATCCAGACAGTAATTTCTTTCAGGAAGTATGTCTATTCAACTTGATCATAGGTTAAAATCTTCATTTTTTAGGTTTTTTTTTTTTGTGGTCACTGGTCACAAACAAAATTATTTGTTATATGTCTTCTAAGCTGTTATGCACATTAAGTGTTAGGTTGCAGTTGCTACCAAGTACTAGGGGTGGAAAGTGTGCTGGTTGGGTAACACGTCAAAACAAGTAATATTGGTAGTTTGGTACTGGTTGAAGTGTTGGGTTGGGTTGGACCCTAAATACTTTATAAAGAATTAAAGAACATATTATTAGAGTAATAAACTTATTTTTAATTCTTTGGGCGATTTTTGACTTGTTTTTGCCTGTTTGACTTAAGTTGACCCATTCACAATTTAATGGTTAGGAGATTACCAACCCTATTAAATGATATATGCTATGATGTGGCAGGGACAAATGAATGATGCCTCTGAAGTATTGGGAGTGATATTTGATTGCTTACATAAGTCATTTACGTCTGGTGCTAACATTTCTGATATTGAACAAATGGAAAGCAACACAATGGGCTCTTGGGAGTGTATAAATAAATCTTGTACAGCACATTCCCTTTTTGGAATGGACATTTTTGAACGGATGAATTGCTATAATTGTGGGTTAGAAACTAGGAGTCTCAAATACACATCTTTCTTTCATCAAATCAATGCCAACGCGCTTCGAACCATGAAGGCATGTTTCTTATTTCTGCCCATTTGCTCAATTTCCTCGGTGCACTTTAAATATTACGCACTGATAAATTTTACTATTTTACCCCTTCAGGTCATGTGTCCGGAAGGTTCTTTTGATGAGCTATTAAATCTCGTTGAGATGAATCACCAATTACTTGTGATCCTGAAGACGGTGGTTGTGGGAAGCTTAATTACATTCATCACATTCTTTCTAATCCACCTCATGTTTTCACAACAGGTTTACTCATAAACTAGAGTTGACAGTATGGGCTGGTTGGGCAATGGGTCAAAACCGTATATTTAGAGGCTGTGGGCCCACCCACTAATGCTTTTGTAGGATTTTTTTAATTATATAAATATATGATATGCCAATGGCTACAATGGCAATCCAATCTTCTCTACTAAAGTTATTTCGGAGGTATATGCATATGAATGCACTTTGGATGACTTTTGAACTCTTTGACCTAACCCAATTGACCCGTATATAGGTAATTAAGTCAAATTGGCACCTCTGTTAACAACTAACATACGATTGTTCTGTTTGTAGTCCTTGGTTGGCAAAACACCTGTGAAAGTGTAGAAGACATAAAGGCGACATTGGCTGCACTATCTACCGAAATTGATTTAAGTGTACTTTATCGTGGACTTGATCCAAATAACACACGACGCCTGGTTTCAGTGGTATAGATCTTTAAACACATCAATCTTAAAGTTATTTTCTTTTAGAGTTGGAGTATTTTATTTTATTTTTTAGTTTATTATAAGTGGAAATATATCATTGATCATATGTATAGTCATTTAATTAAACATAAATGCTTGTGGTTTTTCTTAACCACTTGTTCTACGGCTTTTGTTTTCATAACTTTTCTCCTTGCTGGCAATTTAGGTATGCTATTATGGACAGCATTATCATTGCTTTGCATACAGCCATGTTCATCAACGATGGGTGATGTATGATGACAAAACAGTGAAGGTAACACATTTTTATACAATCATTTCTGGTGTATGATGATGTATGATTAGATGATATTTCATATTAGTAATATTTAATTTTATAGGTTGTTGGAAGATGGGAAGATGTAGTTTCAATGTGTGAAAAGGGCATTTGCAACCTCAGGTTCTTTTTTATGAAGCTGTAAATTAGCCCTAAACCTGAAAGTGTTGCAGTTTTGGTTCAGAAGTTATGTTGTTCCGGAAGCTTGTATTATAAAGAAATTTTGTAGAAGAGCTGACCTTCGGAGAAGTTTTCGCCCATACATTCAGATGGTTATGGTTTCATTCAGCAAAAGTCAAAGTATCGTCTTCACCACTCAGCTCGTATTAGTATCTGCTTTAGTATTATTACCTATTATAAAGTCGTTCTCCAAAAAAGCAAAGACTTCTATTTTGGGTTACCTTTGCTCAAGAAAGCATTTTTGGTTGGAGCCCCAGTAATCAGAAACTTGAAGATGGGCTTTCGCTGTTAAAAGAGGTTTGTATAGATCAGTACCTGATGGTTACTTATGGGCGCACCATGGTTCCTACTTCTGCGGCCTTCAGTTGTGTACTCTCTGACTTGGGGTTTGACCATTGTGATATTACTTGAACCAATCGAATTGGTGGACAAGAAAAAGGTAAGAAGAGCGCGTGTGCTCATTTTTGTACTGCAAAACTCGACTTAAATATTCAAACGTGCTATATTGTTGCCATCTTAACTCAAAACGTATTTCAGGTGTTCTCAGTCTCCCAAACTTTCAGACATATTTAGTTGCTCGGATTTAAACGATATAGTTTTTCTAGTTTATGATTGGGGAGTTTTGTGTTTCATGTAATGCGTTTTCCCCAGTTTTAAGGCCCGTCATTGGTTTAACTGGCGATTATGTGTCTGGGATGTTAGTCCCAGGCTGGCCTCGAACCTAGCATGGACCAGTTAACTGAGGCTAGCTTAAGATTGGTTAGTGCAAGCATAAATTATTGGGGAATAATAATGGGCATGACTCTTAGACATCACTTGTAACAGTGATTTCAGTAAGACATCCCAAATATCCTTAGACCTGATGTATTTGTGGTTTTGAACACGGGGGTAATGCGTTGACATAATTAAATGTTATACCTCCATGAAATTTTGTTTTCTAGATTCACCAGGAGATATGTTGATTAGTAGTCAAGACTTGATTCACTATATATCAAATGTATGGGATTGGATGAATCACATTTGTTAGTTGAGATTAGGAGTCACGTGAACATAATTAGAATACTTTGAAGCGTTGATGTGTGGTCCGTACCTTGTACTATATTTGAGATGACGTGAAGCGGTTACTGATGTTTGTATTCTTGTTTAATGGTTGATAAAATATTTGAAAGGGGAAGAAATATTTGACATAGATGGTGAAATATCTTTTGTGGCTAGGGATCTTGTTTTGCTTGTGGTATGGATGTTGGTATCTTGCATAAATTGGAGTCTGGCACAATGTACTGCTGTTATGATTGATGAATCATACAAGTCAAGAGTTTTTTAAAATATTTATACATATATGTTTAACCAGTATTATGAGTTAATCTGTTAATTTAATGTAGAACAGTGTAGAATTATTTTCTTGAAGGAAATGAATTCTATCAGTCTAGAGGTTTTATGTTGTTTGTTAAGATCTTGATGATTGCAAGACAATAATGAAGTTGTTAAAATATAAAGAATAGCAATCATGAATGCAAAGATCTACTATATTCGACTAGTCCATCTCACATCCTCTTCACCAAAAGTTTGTTTAGAACGCCTAGAGCTTCTCGCTATTAATGTAGTGATCACTTCTTTTGGTCTCGCTTGTCTTGGTGAGCTATCACCAATATTGTCTTATTAATGTTTTGACAGTAATCAATACTCCATCTTCTCACTGATAATGAGAGTGATGACTGCTCACAAGTCCCTCAATGTTGGTAGGAGTAACACTCGCACATTAAGTATTGAAAACTATATTACATGTAACACTTTTCTTTTGCTTGCTTATGATTGTAGCGTATGAAAAATATTGAAGAGTTAGAGATTATGGTGTATTTAGTTTTAGTTTGCAATGGTGTGGGTTTGATTTGAGGAGAATGTTTGCTCAAATAATATGAAAGAATAACTTTTTACAAATGAATAGATCGTGCCAGGGTGCATCAACCTTCGTTTTACTACACTAATTTCTTTTTTGAAAGTTCTTGTAGAATATCAATTAACACACAAGAGAATCAAAGAAGAAATGAAAATCACAAATTGAACAATCACTTGTGTACAATCAAGAACGCAATACACAACTGAATGAAGAACATTGAGAATTATGAAAAAGAGAGTACAAACAACTAACTTCGGAAGCCTTATATATAGCTTCGGAAGCAGCACCATCATCAAGAAGATGACTCAAACGACTAATAACAAACTAACAACTACTAATACAGATTACACACTTCAACTATTACAAATGGACACATAACACCCTTGAACTATAGCAAACTAGCTGAAGCACAATACCAATATATGCAACAAATCCACTTTTGTGCAAAGCTATCCAATACCCAACAACTCATACAATGATGAACTTTGAACCACTCAATGACTTAGTTAGCATATCTGATGCATTATCAGATGTATCAACATAAGCAACTTGTACTTTCCCATCACTCATAACCTCTTGAATAAATGCAGCCTGATATTAACATGCTTAGTTCTCTCATGATGCATTGGATTCTTAGATAACTGGATAGCCCCTTGATTATCACACCAAACAATAACATCCTGCAAAACTCCACACAACTCAGATACAAACCCCTTAAGCCATAAAGCTTCTTTAATCGCCTCTGTAAGAGCCACATATTCTGCTTCTGTGGATGACAAAGCAACAACCCGTTGAAGTGAAGACTTCCAACTAACAAGACTATCAAACACAGAAAATACATAACCAGTTACAGATTTGCCTTTATCAGGATCTTTAGCAAAATCTGAGTCAACAAAGCCCACTATAGGAGCCTCATAATGAAGTTTGCTCCCAAAGATCAAACCAATATCCCTTGACCCATTAAGATATCTCAGTACCCACTTCACAGCCTCCCAGTGTCTTTTCCCAGGCCTACTCAAATACCTGCTTACAACACTGACAACATACCCAATATCTAGTCTAGTACACACCATGAGATACATTAAACTCCCCACTGCTCTAGCATATGGAATAGCCAACATTTTCTGCTCTTCCTCAACTGACTTTGGACAATCATCAAGAGATAACTTGAAATGTTGAGCCAAAGGAGTGGTCACTGGCTTACTATGATCCATACTAAAGTTAATCAACACCTTAGTAATGTAACCAGTTTGTGATAGCCTCAAGATCCCAGCCTTTCTGTCTCTAGAAATTTCCATTCCTAAAATTTTCTTAGCAATTCCCAGATCTTTCATATCAAACTCCTTCATTAACAATGCCTTAACCTCATCAATATCAACTTGATCTTTGCTTGCAAGTAGCATATCATCCACATATAGCAACAGATACACATATCCACCAGCACTAGCTTCCTTATAATACACACATGCATCATAAGAACTCTTATGAAAACCTTGTGAAACAACATATTCATCAAACCTCTTGTTCCACTGTCTAGGGGACTGTTTCAATCCATAAAGTGACCTTTGTAGTAAACACACTTTATCCTCTTGGCCCTTGACTTCAAATCCAAGTGGCTGCTCCATATAAATCTTTTCTTCCAGACTACCATGAAGAAAAGCAGTCTTTACATCAAGTTGAACCAACTCTAGATCATTCATTGCTGTTAAAGACAAAATGACCCTTATTGAAGAATGCCTCACAACCGAGAGAATATCTCATTATAATCTATACCTTCTCTCTGTGTGAACCCTTTTGCAACCAACCTAGCTTTGTATCTAGGAGGCTCACCACATTGCATACCTTCCTTTAGCTTGTATAGCCATTTACACTTAACAGTTTTCTGATCATGAGGCCTGTCAACTAAGACCCAAGTATTATTCTTCTTTAAAGACTCCATTTCATCTACCATAGCCTGAATCCACTTTGCCTTTTCTAGTGAACACACTGCTTCATCATAAGAGATAGGCTCACAAATGCTTTCCATTTCAGCAGCATTAAACACAAATGCAGACAAATCATCATCATTCCCTCTAAACCGAGCAGGTGGCACAATCTGTCTCCTTGGCCTATCTTTGGCTATACTATAGGTAGTTTGTGAGTTACTAGTACCAGCTTGTGTACTATTAGTGCTAGTAGCACTCTCAGAATACCCCATGTGTTGCTCCTGCTCCACCTCAAGCTGCACACCATGACTGTTACCTCCTGGTGCATATCCATCATTGACTGACAAATCTTTGTATAACAATTCCTCCCTAAATGTCACATCTCTACTGGTTATCACTTTAGGAGAACCACCATCTACTCTCCAAAGCCTATACCCTTTTACACCTTCAGGGTATCCCAGCATCACACATTTCACTGCCCTAGGCTCCAACTTCCCATTATTCACATGGGCATATGCTAATGATCCAAACACTCGAAGCCTTGTATAATCAGCATGTTTTCCAGACCATTTTTCAAAGGAGTCTTCATATCTATCGCAGATGAGGGAGACATGTTTATGAGAACAGCAGCTGTACTCAAAGCCTCTGCCCAAAACTGCTTAGGCATACCTGACTCAATCAACATACACCTTAGCTTATTGAGCAAGGTTCTATTCATTCTTTCTGCAAGGCCATTTTGCTGAGGCGTGCCTGCCACAGTTCGATGTCTCACAATACCATGTTGCTTGCAGAATTGATCAAACATTGAATTACAAAATTCTAGACCATTGTCAGTTCTCAATCGTTTTACCTTTCTTCCTGTCTGGGTTTCAACCATGATCTTTCATTCTTTAAACCTGACAAATATCTCATCCTTGTGTTTCAACACAAATACCCATACTCTTCTAGAAAGTCTCTATCACTGATAAGAAGTATCGAGCACCCCCAAGTGACTGAGTTCTGGCCGGACCCCATAGGTCTGCATGGACATAGTCCAACAACCCTTTAGTAGAATGCACACCTCTACCAAACCTGACCCTATGGGCCTTTCCAAACACACAGTTTTCACAAAAACCCACATCACAAGATTCTAGTTCACCTAGTACTTGTTGTTTGTGCAGCTCTTTCAGCCCTTGTGGACTTATATGGCCAAGCCGTTTATGCCACAAAGTGGCAGCCGAGCTTCCATTGGTCTCTAATACATTTACCTCCCCTGACTTCACCTCTCCATCTAGTATGTACGTGTTGTTAGTCTTCCTTGTACCAGATAGCAGACACATAGATCCCTTGATTACTTTAGCCTTACCATTTTTGAGACTTATGTTGTGACCACTGGCCTTAAAGGCCCCAAGGGATATAAGGTTTCTTTTCAAACTAGGAATGTACCTTACTTCATGCAGTGTGACCTCGGAACCACTTGTCAGTTTGAATGTTACAGACCCCACACCTTGAACTTCACATGGTCTGTTATCCCCCAATTGCACCACCAAGATTACTCAACTTCAGGCTGTGAAAGACCTCTTTCTTGGGTGTCATGTGATATGAACACCCTGAATCCAATATCCATTTGCTCCCATCACCTGCATTGGTTATTACCAACACATCAGAGCTTTCATACCCATCAGACCCCACTTCAGGCGAACTACTAGCTGAGGTCTTATGGTGGTTGTTCTCTCCCTTTCCTCTTTTTGAATCTTTCTGGGCAATCCTTCTTTATATGTTTTTCAGACTGACATACAAAACATCTTCTCTTAGGCCTAGATTTTGATCTAGCACTTGGCCTAAACTTGTTGCCTCTCCCTTCGGGTCTGCCCCTAACAACCAGCCCATCCGCACCTTCATCTTTTATCTCTGCCCGTTTATGCAGTTCCTTAGAATTCATAGCAGCTATCACTTCATCCATTGACAATGTGTCTCTCCCAAACATCAATGTATCAACAAAATGTTCATACATCTTAGGTAAGGAAGATAAGAAGATGATCGCCCTATCCTTGTCACCCAACTCCACCTCAATATTTTCAAGATCAAGAATCAATTTATTAAACTCATCTGTATGATCTTCCAACGACTTACCAGGTGCCATCTGAAATGTGTACAACCGTTTCTTGAGGTACAAACGATTTGCTAGCGATTTAGTCATGTATAGACTCTCTAATTTCGCGCAGATCGCAGCCGCAGTCTCCTCCTTTGAGACTTCCCTGAGAACTCTATCACCGAGACTCAGTATAATTGCGCTGTGGGCTTTCTCCATGAGATCTTTCTTCTCTTTATCGCTTAGGGTTGGCGGCAGGCCTGTTTCTCCTTTCAAGGCATCTACCAATCCTTGATGGACTAGTAATGCCCTCATTTTCAGCCTCCACAGACTGAAATCATTCTTGCCGTCGAACTTTTCCAAATCGAACTTCGTGGTTACCATCTCTATCTTCCCCGATTGAATCCACGTACCTTGTGCACTCTGTCAATTTCCCCGAGGATCTTCAATTTGATTTGAGCCGTAACTCTGATACCAATTGTAGAATATCAATTAACACACAAGAGAATCAAGAAGAAATGAGAATCACAAATTGAACAATCACTTGTGTACAATCAAGAACGCAATACACAACTGAATGAAGAACATTGAGAATTATAAAAAGAGAGTACAAACAAACTAACTTCGAAGCCTTATATATAGCTTCGGAAGCAGCACCATCATCAAGAAGATGACTCAAATGACTAATAACAAACTAACAACTACTAATACAGATTACACACTTCAACTATTACAAATGGACACATAACACCCTTGAACTATAGCAAACTAGCTGAAGCACAATACCAATATATGCAACAGTTCCTGTCTTTTTTAACAAGTTCTCAAAATTGAATCGTAATTGACATTTTAGAAAACATTAAAGTTGCAGGTCTTTTTAAAAGTAATTGTCAACAGAATAATAAATAAGTTTTAAAAGTATCTCAATAAGTCATTTATATTTTAAATTGTTCTATCAGAGAAAACAACCCAAAGATATTATAGATTCAATCTCAATTCAAAAACAAACTAATACCCGAGTAATGAACAAGAAAATCAAATCATCGTTATGATGATCAGATTATACAAAGAACATATGTAATCGATATACTAGAACAAAGAGAAAATGGTTCATTTACAAATAAAACCCTAATCAAGTGAGAGAGAACAACAATGGTTTCGGTGAGAGAGAGTAGAGAGATTGAATGAATCAACACTCTCTCACCCTCTCTTTTAATATAGGACTCCACCACCAAAAACCCAGAAAACAACTTCAACCCATAGGGCAGCTCACAACACTAACATGAAATATATACAAAGGCCAAAACATGAGAACTAATATAAAGACAATAATAGGACAGAGATGAATCTTCTTTTAACATTTTCCAATCAATTTATTAAAGTTTTAGTGGTGTTCCAGTAGGTTACTCATATTTTTAAATATTTTTAAATAATTCATAATTTTTTTAAATAATTAGGCTTTTATAAATTTTGTAAAATTTTTAAATGTTTCAATTTTTTGTAAAATATTTGCAATTATAAATTATTTGGTAAGAATAATTCTGAAATTTTAGTGTTCTGATTTGAAAAAAAAATATGAATGACTTGATTGACACAAAAAAATTTATGAATTATCTAATCAAAACAATTTTGAAACTCGATTACTATTTTACAAAGTTGTCACTTTTGTATATGATTTTGAAATAAAAACTTGTGTCAATACTTAATGGTTACTAAGTATTACACAATATTCAAAGACTTTAAAAATATGTTAGGAAGACTTCAAAAGAACTTCTCAGTCAAATATCAACATTGATTTTCTAGAAATTGCTTTATTACGACACCTTAGGCGAACATCACGTAATTACGTCTGATTTGTCTACATGAGGGATAGAATGTCATAATGAATATCTCGATTTATATACCACCAACATGTTTTAGACATACCAGTTGTGAACAATAAGAAAACCTTATAATTAGTGCGTTTAGGTGTGAGCAATACATAAATGGTGACCTCCTTAGAAGTTTCCCGTTGGGCGACAATACATAATTCATGAGCTTCGTTTGGATAAAGCGAACAATATTGATTAATATTAGTAGTAATGCAAAAAAAAAGGAACTTATATTAACCCGAACCCATTTTAAAACTGATTTGACAAAAACTAGTTAAGGACCGGACCCGAATCTTAAAGTTGAAATTGGGTTAAAATTGTTAGGAACCAACCTGAACCGCAGTAATCTTATTATTATTTATTTACGGATATATATGTTACTACCGGAGTTTTATTTAATTAATTTTCACGGGGAAAGAATTAAATCAATAGTGGAGATATGTAGGCATACTTGTTAACCATTTTAAGCTTTCATCAGTTGGAATCTCATATGGGGTTGAGAATAAACGATCAGCAATATGAATTTATGACCATGACATCGTATCACCTAACACCTGAAGACTCTGTGTTAATTAGGTGCCGATAAATATGAAATTGGGTGATTGTAGAACGCTTCACCACCATTGTACCTATATACACATCCATATATATATATATATATCCATATATACACATCCATATATTATATATATATATATCCATATATGTGTGTGTATATATATATGTGTGTGTATATATATATGTATATATATGTGTGTGTGTGTGTATGTGTGTGTGTGTGTGTGTATGTATGATATATATATATATATGTATATGTGTGTGTGTGGTGTGTGTGTGTGTATATATATATATATATATATATGTATGAGCTCTTATTTATTAGAGTCCTAAATATAATCGATACACTTGTAGATAGCGCTTTAGATGTGATACATAAGTTAGTTACGTACAGGGCCGGCTCAACGTTTATTAGGGCCCCAATCAAACTAAAAAAATGAGGCCCTTTTGAAAATCGCAATCTAATCAAATTTGTTTGAACAAAAATAATAAATCAAAGAAAATTTGGTATACCAACTTAAATCCTTGATAGTTGATTTCTTTAAATAAAAAAGGACTAGACGAAGTCGATCAAATCAATCGGAAAAGAAAAAACTTAGGAATTGTCGTTTGCTTTGTGAATTGTGCAACTGTATTTCTTCAGTAACCTATCAAATTATCAAAATTTTTATCGGAACTCAACTATTAAGTGTAATTTCTGTTTTAAAATTTCATTGAGCCATATAATACCAAAACTTACTATAATACTTTTTCATAAACGGGGGCCCTTATTTTTTAGGGGCCCCATTAATGCGTCACAACTTACACTATAGAGCCGGCCCTGGTTACGTAAATATAATCGATGCACATGTATTTAGTGTAAAGCTCATTTTTAGCGTACAAGATGGATGGGGGTTTGGGCCTAGTGGTAAATGGTGTTCTCATCCCAAGCAAATGTTATAGGTTCGAGTATGAGGTGATAATTTATTCTGAATTATCTAAGTGATACCGGTTGGTGTATTTTTAAAAGTGCGAGTATATGGGTGTGTGACTCGCTTCTAGACATGTGATATACCTTTAAATTCAATTAATGCATTGTACAATGTCATGCATGTTGTCCTAAATGATCAAGGACTTGATTGTTCTCTATATAGCTTACATGGTCTACTCATCTTCCCACATAATACACATCTCTAAGACCATTTTTACGAGTCATTTCGTTCTTCAAACTGAACCAAAATGACCCTCAAGGGTGCTGCCGCCAGCCAAGCCTGTGCCGCTTGCAAATACCAGCGCAAGCGGTGCACGCCAGAGTGCGCACTTGCCCCACACTTTCGCCCTGAACACCCTTTAGTTTTCAGAAATGCACACAAATTGTTTGGTGTAAGGAACATCCTAAGAATACTCGAACAAATCAACCCAGACCACAAAGCAGAGGCCATGCGGTCCATAATCTACGAGGCTAACATGCGAGACCAGTTCCCCGTCTATGGCTGCCTGAATGTGATATGTGACCTTCAGTATCAAATAAGAAAAGCTAAGGAGGAACTGCATAGCATCCTTACATGGCTAGCTTTTTATAAACAACACTATGAGCAACAACATATGATAACAACTTTGCCATCTGGTGTTGGTCATGGTATGTTACAACCTGGTACTACATTGCAAATTTCATCATGCAACAACGCTAATGCGTTTGTTAATGCCTTTTGGTTTCAAGAAACGTATAAGTCAAGCAACTCAGACTATAACTCTATGGTGTCTCGACCTTTGATCATCGAGGAAGAAACGGTACACCGCCACGGTGAAATCTATTCGTGCTTCCATGACACTAGAGATTGAAAAACATACGTAGACATGAAAGAAGATAATCAAGGTAATAATACCATTTCATCATATCCAACATCTCAGACATCAAATGGTTGTGGGTTCAATCACGTAGATTGTAAGTGGGTTAATTTTAAGAGCAGAGTACGCATAGAGTAATTTGTGTTTACCGTAAAAAAATAAACAACTTAAAAGTTGTAAAATAATGGACATGGTGACTAGATTTAGGTGGGTAGTGGAGTATGCATGTTTTGTGTATTTATGTTACATCCCTCTGTATGGCATATGTAATTTGGATTTCCAGTTATATATTTGGAAATTCCCAAAATGGGTGGTTGTTAATTATTTATAATTTTTTGTGATTGAAAATTATTCTTGGATTGATATCTAATCTTATTTGAAAGCAAAATATATAAATAAATAATGTAGCTTATGTAACAAGTAAGAAATAGATGTAAAAAATACAAGGAGATAACTTTTTAATTAGGAGGAAAAAATTATAAAAGAAAGAAGAGGAAAACTAATTGATTAAAGAATTTTTTTAATTTATATTTATAGTATTAAAGGAAACTAGTAAATTTAAATAAATTTTCAAAATTGATTATAATGCAATATAAAAGAGAGTATATTCTTTCCGTGAGAGAATAGATAAGGCCTAGGATACTAACACCCAAAATATAACATTCATCATCCATGAATTATGTGTGATGTTGTTTTATATCTTTTGATTCTAAGAAGCGAACGAGCTCTAACCTAATTAAGGGGGTGTTTGATTTGCTTCTGACCTGGTCAAAATAACTGACCCGGTCAGACATTTTCAGCCGGTCAGCGTGTTTGTTTTGTAAAAATGGTGTTGCTGACCGAGTCAACCGGCTGACCACCATTTGTTTTGATGCTCACTCAGTCCCTCTTTTCGGATTTGCTGACCGAGTCATTTTCTTGAGCATCCATCAAACACATCCTAACACAAATACATAGTAATATAGTATAGCTAAAGTTTAAATGAGAACAAAATGTTAGAAGCTACACCATACAATCAACTAGTTACCTAATCAATTGCTAACTCCTTATTGTGTTATAGGAGGTTGTTTTCACGATATAACTTACCGGATAAGAATTATAAAGAAGGAACATTGCTCTAGATTCATTACGTGTAATTCCAAATGGTAGCATGATTATCAACAATTTGGATAATGTTATAAAGTTTTAGACGACTGTAGAGGAGAAATAATAAAACCTGTAAAACATTATTTGAGATCTCTATGTTTTATTAAAAAGAGTTTTAATCTTTTCAACATTTTGACTACTTTTATGAATTCAATCGCTAACTAACATTTCCATCTTAAAAACACCTAAATTAAATCAGTTTAGGTTAAATTCCACCCAACTCACATAGCCATATCTAAAATATGATCATGATTAGTCAATTCCACCAACACATATGCATCCAAAACATGTTTTATAATTGAACATCCCAAAAATTCTTCTATAATTTAAAAAATTTACATACATATTCTAGTTTATTCAAGACACCAATTATGTTAACATGGTTTATTCATCAAAATGGATGTTTATGATTTCCATCTAGGCTATCTTCTTAAACGGGATATTTCTAACCCATTTGACAACATAAATGCAACAACTTTCTAGATTTACCCACATGCACCCACTAAAATCTCAAACAAACATGGTGTTGTGACTTAAGATTACTTCCAATTGGTTTTGATGTTGGTTAATTGATCTTTAGCGCTCGACTCTAAGGGGAGTTTTGTTCATTAAATATGTTGGAATTAGAATTTGAATTGGAATTAGAAGAAATTGGATTTAGAATTCAATATTTCTAAATGATTTGGAATTCAATGAAATATAAATTTATCAAAGGATTTCAATTTTAAATACATTTTAGTGACAAAACGCTCATTAAGGAATTTAAATTCTTCACTCATTGAAAATCGCCACCACCTCCTACTCCCGATTACCACCGTGACATACAATTGATCGTGCGTCGCCCTCGCCACCGACAATCGACCGCGACCCACGACCTCACCCGCTGTCAACAATTGACAGTATCCCGCCGCTGCCAATGCCACCACTAACCAATCAAACCACCCGCCGAACCGACAGTTGCCGGCGAGCGTGTACAAAGTCGTCGCGCTCGGCAACAACGGTCTGTGTTCGCGCACGAGCGCAGTCAGTGGAGACGGTCGTTTGTCGACGAGGGGCAAGTTTAACGAAAATTGTGGATTGTCGACAACGACGGTGGTCACGATCGGTTGTCAGCGGGTTTGGGTTGCAACAAGCAAGAAGTGGGCGAGACGTTAAACGGTTTTGGATGGTTGACAATCAGGCCCGCCCGCCGCCTGCCGGGGTCGACAAATAATGGCAATGGTTGGTGGCGGTGGTCAGAGGCAGCGACAGTGGGCAATGGCGGGGGCCTTCAAATCAAGAAATTCATTCCAATTCCAATTCTTTCATCAACCAAACACATTCATAATGAAATTTCGATTCCAATTAGGCAATTACATCAGATTACTGTCAACCAAACATATTGATCAATAGAATTCAAATGCCAATTCCATTAAATTTATTCGAATTCTTACATACTAAACACACCCTAAGGGGGCGTTTGGTTCGCAAAATTTGTTGGAATTGGAATTGAAATTGGAATTTGAATTGGAATTCGAAGAAATTGTATTTGAAATTCAATATTTTCTATACGATTTGGAGTTCAAAGGTATTGAAATCTATAAATGAAATTTAAATCCCAAATGCATTTCTAGTGACAACACTTATAAAAGAATTGGAATTTATCACCTGTTACAAACCGCCACCACCTCAATGACCACCGAACATCGCCGCTACATACCACCGAATATTGCCGCTACATACCACGACCGTCGCCGCCATCACCGCCAAAAATCAACCGCGACCACCAATCGCGCTCGTTCCCAAAAACCAACCGTACTCCACTGCCGCTACTAACCGATAACGCCCGTCGTCGAGACATTATTCGACAACGGAGGTCGGCGACAGTTGACGGTTAGGGGTGGCGGCGGTTGGCGGTCAGGGAAAACAGTGGGCGGCAGTGGTCGGCATCAGCGGCGGTTGAGGGCCAGCTCGAGTGAAAGTCGGCGATCGGGGGCGGCGATGGTCGGGGTCGTCGGTGGTCGGGGCGGACGACGGTTGGGGGTGGACGTCAGCGGTCGGCGGTCGGGGTGGGGATCAGCGGAAGGCGGTGGCAGTCGACGATCGGGGGCGGCGCGACGGTCGGGGGGCGGCGGTCGGGGTCGGCGGGGGACGACGGTGATGGTCTGCGGTCAGGGTCGTCGGTAGTGTCGGTTGGCGGTGGGCGGGGTGGTAGGTGGCAGTTGGTGACGATTGGTGGTGGAGGCAGGGTCGGTGGAATTTGAAATACTTTAATATCTAAAAGGATTTTGAAATTCTTCATTGGAAGAAGTTTGAGGGAATTAATTTCAATTCCAATTTCAATTCTTTTCTCAATCAAATACCTTCAGAATGTAATTCAAATTCCAATTACAACGAATTTCTACCAACCAAACACAATGACCAATGGAATTCAGATTCCAATTCTATCGATTCTATTGAATTCTTGCATACCAAACGCTCCCTAAATCTTCAATCCACAGATTTAAGTTGTTTCGTGGCTCATCCAAAAATATACATGACTTCTCCCCACATCATCAAGTCATCTTCTATTTTTAAGAATCTAATTTACTCGTAATATTACATCAATACCTTATTACAGGACTCGTACTCTTAATCTCACGGGAAGGAGCAACGATTACTATAAAGTTTATTTAAAGTCCACAATTAGTCCTCCAAGTTAAATATATGACAATTTTTAAATCTCAAGGAAATATTTCTTTATGCTACCCCTTAAAATCTTGGTCCATTTTGATTAATGTATATATGAACTCAGACCATTACATCAAAATCTGTATTTCAATATTCACTTGTATATAAAATTAGAAATATTGTGATATTACAGTAACCCAATGGCAATACTTGTTTGAAAGGTAGATATGTCGTCATCTAATGTTTCGAGCAATATGGATATAAACGTGAGTATGGTATCAATGTTTCTCCCTCTCATTTACCTGCATGCAAGGGTACATATGTACAATTACAATTACAACCACTTTCCAATAATTGTTGAGTCCATATCACTTCCTAATATAATGATATATATTCCTAATACGCCACCTCAGTTTGATCGGAGTTTTGACGAACGGTCAAACTGGAACGGAAGTTTTCAAATAACTGCCGAGACAATCCTTTCGTAAAAATGTCCGCATACTGATAAGGCGATGGCACATGTAAAACTCGAACATGACCCAGTCGAACTTTTTCGCGTACAAAATGTATGATTCTGCTTTAGCCAGTGGATTTTGTATACATCATTTGAACAGCTTGTAGTTTCTTCTAAATTTCCCAGCTTCAAATCCCTCACAAATTATTTTCCTTTCTTTTTTAAAGTTGTTACTAGCTAGAATATAGCTTAAGTAATGTTATTTTGCTTATAGGATAATACCTGATAGCAGCGAACCTGAGAAGACGATATCACTGACTTGATTGATTGAGGTGAGTTCCTCTGAACTGTTTTTCTAAAAACTGGATGTGATGTTCTGATAACTGGTAATAATTGTAGAATTGACTATCAATAGCATCTGTGATATGTGGCAATGCTTGATAGGATGCTTGAGGGCTGCTTGTATGATTCTGCTTTAGCCAGTGGATTTTGTATACATAGCCTGGTTATGTGAATTTATACTGTGCTTACTCTGTTCCTATCTGTTTGCCATGGCTGTATCTGCTGTGATGCAATAGTCAATAATAACATGTTTTGAATTTTGAAGAATGCCATGTTTATGAACTCACAAGCTTTATGCTGAGTCCCAAATGTTTTTATTTTTATGGACACACATCCTAGGTGCCAAGTGATTGCAGGGATTAAAGATTACAAGCTAGTTTATGAGAAAAATAAAGTTCTAGAATGTTGTTGAAGATCTGGACCTTTAGTATAGTTAAACTGATGTAATGATATTATCTATTATAACAGATGTATTATACGCTTTTGATGTATAATTAAAGTTAGACTTCCGTTGTGTATTCTCTGATTACTATGTTAAGCATGGTCACTCTATCCCATTTCCATACTGGCAACTCCAACTGTTGTAACTGACCAGCTGGCTTTTGATGTTCAATCTTAACTTGCAGACATGTTAAGCATTTCTCAACGTACTGGGCTATGGATCTTTTCATATTAGGCCACCAGTAGTGATTTCGAATATCCTTATACATTTTGTTTGCTCCAGGATGCATTGTGTACTTAGATTTGTGGGCTTCATCTAATACTTTACCCTGAATACCTCCAAATTTTGGGATCCAAATTCTTTGACCAAATCGTAGGACTCCATCCATTCCTTGAGTCAATAATTTCTGGTTACCCATCATTCTTTCAGCCTGAATATTCTCATCTTTCAACGCTTCAGTTTGAGCATTCTTGATTTGGTCTTTCCATCAATCTTGACATCTATCTTTAATGCTTTTACCCTAATCGGTTTAACCTTTCTTTTCGACTGAGAGCATCAGCGACTACGTTAGCCTTTCCTGGATGGTATTTGATTTCACAATCATAGTCATTGAGAAGTTCCATCCACCTTCTTTGCCTCATGTTTAACATCTTTTGATTAAAGATGTGTTGTAAGCTCTTATGGTCTGAGTAGATTACACACTTAGTACCATACAAGTAGTGTCGCCAAATCTTTAAGGCAAACACTATGGCACCCAATTCAAGATCGTGCGTAGTATAGTTCTTTTCATGAATTTTTAGTTGTCGTGATGCATAGGCTATAACCTTGTCACGTTGCATCAACACACAACCTAAACCATTATAGAGGCATCACAGTATATTGCAAAGTCTTCATTACTGTAACATCGCGTTATATTCATTAATAAAAGTTAGTTTTAAAACGTCGATGTTGATTCCAAAAAATACAATAATAATAATAATATATAATAATAATAATAATAATAATAATAATAATAATGTGCTAGTGGTAGTAATAATATAAATAATAATAATAATAATAATAATAATATATAATAATAATAATAATAATAATAATAATAATAATAATAATAATAATAAATAATAATAATAATAACAACAATAATAAGGTCCAGGGATCATTTGGTAATTTTCAAAACTTTAAAGGAAAGTTTAAACATAAAAATGATAACACTTAAAACCACAGGGACCGGATATGTAATTTAAAAAAAAAAAACCCAAACCCCCTCCCCGTCGAACCCCCTCACCGCCGGCCCCACACCTCCGACGACTCTCCGGCAACCAAAAATAACCTCGATTAATGCGGTTTGACCAAAACAAACACTCCCGACACATTCACGTGGCAGATTCGAGCTCGTGCCAAAAAACACAATTCAAAATTTGAACGAGTGCGATGTAGAATCTGTTCCACGCGTTGTCGGCCCTTTTTCAGTCCACAGATTGCACTAACACCCTATTTTAATCGAATTAAACGAATATGAACAACCATAAAGCTTTTCAATCGACCCCCATTCTCAATTTCGCTTGAAACGAATTTAAACACCACCTTCGAACACCTCTTCTTTCGCGACCTGCAACCGATTTTGAACCAACCTCCGATCAATCTTAATCGAAATTAACATAGGGCATTGCATTAATACCATCATTCAAGCTTCCCACGAGTTTAATTTGATTATAATTGTCGTTTGGATAGCAAACAAGTGATACGAGGTCGCGATCGGCTCGTGCACTTGTTCTCCACCAAAATCTCACCAATTCAGGTAATCCCACACACCCACACACTCGTTCATGGGGAATAAAAGCCCTAAGATTTCAGTGACTATCGAAACCGAATTGAACCTCAATTGGAGTGAGGATCGAACCAGGGCTTGGATGTGTTGGGGGTATTCAAGGAATTCAGCTTAAAACAATTTGGAAACCACCTCTTTCGCGGCCACGGCCCTTTGGTTCACTGGTTCCTGCGCTCCTTCCCATTCTTGAGGTCCCGGGTTCGACCCCGGGCCACCTCACCTATTTTTTTAGGCCTTTTTAAGCCTTTAAAAATTCTGAAAAAATTCTAAAAACTATAAAAATGTTTTTACAACATTAACATTTTTAAAACCACCAAATTTTATTTTACATTTTATTAAATGTTTTAAATAAATAAAATTTCAAATATTACAAAATTTCATTCTATAAAAGTGAACTTTTAATAATTTAAATTATTAAATTATTATTGGGCATTGTATTACCTTTATTATGAATTTTCAAGATAATTGCAAATATATGTATTTTATAATTTTACAGATTATTTACAAAAGTTGTTTTGTGTTATTTAAATAATTAAATATATAATTAATCATCATGTAATTAATTAATAAAATTAATTATTTTCCCACACATTAACAATAAATCAAACAGATACGTATACTGATACATATATTTTAATAAATTCTAAACACAATGACTTTCAAATTCATTTTATTTATTTCAAAACAATCAAACTAATAAATTATTTAAACTACCATTCAAACCTAATCTCAATGGAAACCCAACCTATTCCCCATTTCTCACATTATTATTATTCTAATTCAAGGCACCGTTCCTTAGGTTAATCATAAGGAAATCGTAGGTGTCTAATCTATCACGTCCAAATTCAAATCTCATCAATCAGGTGAGTATTCATATCCCTTTTTTTATATCATTTCTTATTTGGGGGAAATCATGTGATACAATATATTCAATCATGATATTCTATTGTTATTTCATTCTAAATTCAATTCAAGACAGGTTATGTTATTACTTGCAATTATGTGAACATACTATGATAAACTGGACGACAGTAAAACCCTAATTCAATCAATCAATCCTGGTTTCAATGGTAGATCTACTGGTTTGGATAACCCACCCCATGTGAATAGTCGAGTGGTGATTGTGCCAGAGGCAAGAGTCAATCTATGGTGTTTGTGTGGAGTCTATTATATGCAAGTGTCAAGTCAAGGGTTTTATTGTGTCGGTTTATCTATATGCTTTACTATTGCAATATAAGTCTTAATGTTACCTTGTGAATTGGATTATTCTCAATCAATCAATCAATCTATATGTATATTCAAAACTATGATTACTCACCAGCTAATTCGTTAGCTGACTTTATTTTCTCACATGATTTCAGGTTAAGCAAGATAGTGGACTTCTACCTGCTCATTTAAGACACGGACTTAGTCAAAATAAAAGACAATTACTATTTGTGGTTTCAATTGTTGTATTTGTGTATGTTAAACTTACGTTATCTTGTAATCTGATTTTAATATTATTTCCACTATTAGACAACCATGTGTTATGAACAATCAATCATTCCCTCGTCCGCTCCGATGATTCCGCCGTCGTCGGGGTATGCCACAAGTGTTCTCCAGAAAACGCACTCATCCTTGGTGGAACGGGGAGAAACGAACCCGTGAAACTGATGCTGCTCTAGCATTAACATGGGCTGAAGTTAAGGAGCTCATGACTAAAGAGTTCTGCCCAAGAAACGAAGTTCGAAAACTGGAAGCTGAATTCTGGGAGTTAACCCAAGACAGTGGCGAGAACCTGCATACACTAACCGATTCCACGAACTGAGCCTTTTGGTACCGCATCTTGCTACCCCTACCTCTCGAGCCATCGAGAATACATTGGTGGACTACCTATGCAGATTCATGATACGGTGCTAGGAAGGAATCCTTCCACACTAGAGATGCTATCAGGTTGGCTGCACAGTTAACCGATAATCATGTGAAAGCTGGTTCCTTAACCAGGAAAGGATCGAAGAAGAATACCGACAAACTTCCTAACGAACCGTCAAAACCGACCAACCCGAGCCTTCCAGGAACCAAGAAGAGGAAGGCCAATTCTCAAAACTTTGCTGTGATTACCCCTGCTGTGCCATTAATCAAGTCCCTCCAACACCGACTGTTCAGCATACCCTGACAATCACGCAAGCAAGAGCTTGCTACCAATGCGGGGATCCTAACCACTTCCGCAACCAATGTCCGAAGCTTCTCAGGGCCGTCCCTGCCGCTCAAGGTCGAGCATTCAACATCAATGCTCATCAAGCTCAAACCAATAACGATGTGGTGAACGGTATGTTTCTAATCAATAATCATTATGCTTCAGTCTTGTTTGATACTGGCGCCGGCAAAAGTTTTGTATCCTTAGAATTTGAGCCTTTGCTTGCTAGTATGAGAACTAAGTTGGAGAAACCGTTTACGGTAGAAATAGCCGACGGGAAACCTATCACAATCGATTCAATTATTCCAAACTGTACCCTTAGCCTTAGCGAACATGATTTTTCTATCGACCTTACCGATGCAACTTGGAAATTTCGATGTCATTATCGGCATGGATTGGTTAACTAAGAACCATGCTGAAGTTGTTTGTTTCGAGAAAGTCATCCGAATCCCTCTTACGCCCGAAAAGGTGTTAAATATTTATGGGGAAAAACCTTCCAAAGGACTTAAACTCATGTCTTGCACCAAAGCCCAAAAGTAACTCCGCAAGCATTACGTGGCTTTCTTAGCCCATATCGTGAAAACGGATAAGAACCCTAGTAAGATTGAAGACATTCCGGTTTATTCGAGAATTTCCCGAAGTCTTTCCCGAAGACCTAACCGGTCTTCCCCCCGTTCGTCAAGTGGAATTCAGGATCGACCTTGTGCCTGGTGCAACTTCCGTGGCAAAATCACCTTATCGTCTCGCACCTTCCGAAATGCAAGAACTTGCTAGCCAATTGCAAGAACTGTCAGACAAAGGATTCATTCGCCCGAGCTCATCACCATGGGGAGCTCCAGTCTTATTCGTGAAGAAAAAGGATGGTTCTTTTCGCATGTGTATCGACTATCGAGAACTCAACAAACTCACAATCAAGAACCGTTACCCATTACCCAGAATCGACGACCTGTTTGATCAGCTTCAAGGAGCCACTCATTTCTCAAAGATCGATCTTCGTTCTGGTTATCACCAACTCCGTGTGCACGATGATGATATTCCAAAAACCGCTTTCCGAACGAGATATGGCCACTACGAGTTTACAGTGATGCCATTCGGGTAACCAACGCACCGGCAGTATATTATGGATTTAATGAATCGCGTGTGCCGACCATACCTAGACAAATTCGTGATCGTATTCATCGATGACATTTTGATATACTCCAAATCTAAATCCGATCACGAAAACCACCTTCGTCTAATACTCGAACTTCTGAGAAAAGAGAAACTCTACGCCAAATTCTCAAAATGTGAATTCTGGCTTAATGAGGTTCAATTTCTTGGTCATATAGTAACAGCAAGGGAATTCACGTTGATCCCGCAAAGATCGAGGCGGTAAAGAAATGGGGAGAACCTAAAACTCCTACAGAGATTCGTTCATTCCTTGATCTAGCCGAATATTATCGACGTTTTATTCCTAACTTCTCTAAGATTGCTGTGCCACTCACTGCTTTGACCCACAAGGATAAGCCTTTTTCTGGGGGCCTGATCAAGAAAAAGCATTTCAAACCCTCAAGCAAAAGTTGTGTGAGGTGCCGATTCTAATACTTCCTGATAGAAACGACGACTTTGTTGTCTATTGTGACGCTTCAAAACAAGGTCTAGGTTGCGTTCTCATGCAGCGAGGCAAAGTTATAGCTTATGCCTCAAGACAATTGAAGATTCATGAGAAAAAATTATACGACGCACGATCTTGAATTGGGTGCTATCGTATTCGCACTAAAAATCTGGAGACACTATCTCTATGGCACTAAATGTGTCGTATTCACCAATCATAAGAGTCTCCAGTACATCTTCAACCAGAAGGAGCTTAACATGAGGCAACGACGTTGGGCCGAACTACTCAACGACTACGACTGTGAGATTCGTTACCACCCCGGTAAAGCTAATGTCGTAGCCGATGCATTAAGTCGTAAGGGTCAAGTTATGCTTCAAAGTGTTACCGTTCAAACCAACCTCTTGACCCGTATACTCGAAGCTCAACACGAATCAGTCACCGAGGGCAACATGTATGAGGAAATGTCATGCGGTGCTAAACTCCAAATGGGAATCAGGTCGGACGGACTACTGTATTTTCTAAATCGACTTTGGATTCCGAATCGTGATAACCTTCGAACAACCATCATGGATGAGGCTCATAAGGCTCGTTATTCTATTCATCCGGGAGCAAATAAGATGTTCATGAATCTTCGGAACCAATATTGGTGGCCCGACATGAAGAAGGATATAGCCTTGTATGTATCTAAATGCCTCACATGCTCCAAAGTCAAAGCCGAGCATCAACGTCCCTCTGGGTTACTCGTACAACCCGAGGTTCCATTATGGAAATGGGAAAGCATATCCATGGATTTCATCACCAAGTTGCCTCGTACCGCTAGTGGTCACGATAGTATCTGGGTTATCATTGATCGATTGACTAAGTCGGCTCATTTCATTCCAATTCGGGAAATTATCGAGTCGAGAAATTGGCTCGTATTTACATCAATGAAATAGTCAGTCGGCATGGTGTACCTTTAGATATTATCTCTGATCGCGATGGTCGTTTCATCTCTCGTTTCTGGAAAAGTCTCCAATCAGCTCCCGGGACTCAACTAAATCTTAGCACAGCCTATCACCCGCAAACCGACGGTCAGACTGAAAGAACGATACAAACCCTCGAGGATATGCTCCGGGCTTGTGTCATTGATTTCAGTGGATCGTGGGATTCTCATCTCCCGTTGATCAAATTCTCTTACAATAACAGTTACCATACCAGCATCCAGATGGCACCATTTGAGGCCTTGTATGGCCGAAAGTGTCAGTCTCCCATCTGCTGGTCTGAAGTTGGTGAATCATAGATTACTGGTCTGGAATTAAAACAAGAAACAACAGACAAATTCATAAGATCCGTGATAACTTGGTGGCTGCTAGGAATCGTCAAAAGCATTATGCTGATAAAAGACGTAAGCCCATGGAATAAAATGTCGGTGATCTCGTACTCTTAAGGTATCACCTTGGAAGGGAGTGATTCGCTTTGGAAAGAAAGGGAAGCTAGCACCTCGTTACGTAGGTCCATTCAAAGTGCTCGAGCGAATTGGGAAAGTGGCCTACAAGCTTGAACTACCCCAAGAACTCAGCAATATACACCCGACGTTTCATGTTTCAAATCTCAAGAAATGTCTTGCCGATGAAAATCTCCACATCCCACTCGAAGAAGTCCAGATTGATGAATCTATGCACTTTATTGAGAAACCTGTGGAAATTATAGATCGGGAAGTCAAACAACTCAAACGTAGCCGGATACTATTGTCAAAGTCCGCTGGGAGTCTAAACGTGGACCAGAGTTCACCTGGGAACGCGAGGACCAAATGAAATCCAAGTATCCTCATCTCTTCGTTTCAGCCTCCTCGTGATTAAAATTTCGGGACGAAATTTCCTAAAGCAGGGGAGACTGTAACATCGCGTATATATTCATTAATAAAAGTTAGTTTAAAACGTCGATGTTGATTCCGAAAATACAATAATCATAATAATTATAATAATAAATAATAATAATAATGCTAGTGGTAGTAATAATATAAATAATAATAATAATAATAATAATAATAATAATAATAATAATAATAATAATAGCAATAATAATAATAACAATAATAAGGTCCAGGGGTCATTTGGTAATTTTCAAAACTTTAAAGGAAAGTTTAAACATAAAAATGATAACACTCAAAACCACAGGGACCGGATATGTAATTTTAAAAAAAAAACCCAAACCCCCTCCCCGTCGAACCCCTCACCGCCGGCCACCACCTCCGGCGACTCTCCGGCAACCAAAAATAACCTCGATTAATGCGGTTTGACCAAAACAAAACACTCCCGACACATTCACGTGGGAGATTCGAGCTCGTGCCAAAAAAACAATTCAAAATTTGAACGAGTGCGATGTAGAATCTGTTACGCGTTGTCGGCCTTTTCGTCTCCACAGATCGCACTAACACCCTATTTTAATCGAATTAAACGAATATGAACAACCATAAAGCTGTTTCTAATCGACCCCCATTCTCAATTTCGCTTGAAACGAATTTAAACACCACCTTCGAACACCTCTTCTTTCGCGACCTGCAACTCGATTTTGAACCAACCTCCGATCAATCTTAATCGAAATTAACATAGGGCATTGCATCAATACCATCATTCAAAGCTTCCCACGAGTTTAATTTGATTATAATTGTCGTTTGGATAGCAAACAAGTGATACGAGGTCGCGATCGGCTCGTGCACTTGTTCTCCACCAAAATCTCACCAATTCAGCTAATCCCACACACCCACACACTCGGTTTTTCATGGGGAATAAAAGCCCTAAGATTTCAGTGACTATCGAAACCGAATTGAACCTCAATCGGAGTGAGGATCGAACCACGGCTTGGATGTGTTGGGGGTATTCAAGGAATTCAGCTTAAAACAATTTGGAAACCACCTCTTTCGCGGCCACGGCCCTTTGGTTCACTGGTTCCTGCGCTCCTTCCCATTCTTGAGGTCCCGGGTTCGACCCGGGCCACCTCACCTATTTTTTTAGGCCTTTTTAAGCCTTTAAAAATTCTGAAAAAAATTCTAAAAACTATAAAAATGTTTTTACAAACATTAATTTTTTTAAAACCACCAATTTTATTTTTACATTTTATTAAATGTTTTAAATAAATAAAATTTCAAATATTACAAAATTTCATTCTATAAAAGTGAACTTTTAATAATTTAAATTATTAATTATTATTGGGCATTGTATTACCTTTAATTATGAATTTTCAAGATAATTGCAAATATATGTATTTTATAATTTTACAGATTATTTACAAAAGTTGTTTTGTGTTATTTAAATAATTAAATATATTAATTAATCATCATGTAATTAATTAATAAAATTAATTATTTTCCCACACATTAACAATAAATCAAACAGATACGTATACTGATACATATATTTTTAATAAATTCTAAACACAATGACTTTCAAATTCATTTTATTTATTTCAAAACAATCAAACTAATAAATTATTTAAACTACCATTCAAAACCTAATCTCAATGGAAACCCAACCTATTCCCCATTTCTCACATTATTATTATTCTAATTTAAGGCACCATTCTTTAGGTTAATCATAAGGAAATCGTAGGTGTCTAATCTATCACGTCCAAATTCAAATCTCATCAATCAGGTGAGTATTCATATCCCTTTTTATATCATTTCTTATTTGGGGGAAATCATGTGATACAATATATTCAATCATGATATTCTATTGTTATTTCATTCTAAATTCAATTCAAGACAGGTTATGTTATTACTTGCAATTATATGAACATACTATGATAAACTGGACGACAGTAAAACCCTAATTCAATCAATCAATCCTGGTTTCAATGGTAGATCTACTGGTTTGGATAACCCACCCCATGTGAATAGTCGAGTGGTGATTGTGCCAGAGGCAAGAGTCAATCTATGGTGTTTGTGTGGAGTCTATTATATGCAAGTGTCAAGTCAAGGGGTTTATATTGTGTCGGTTTATCTATATGCTTTACTATTGCAATATAAGTCTTAATGTTGCCTTGTGAATTGGATTATTCTCAATCAATCAATCAATCTATATGTATATTCAAAACTATGATTACTCACCAGCTAATTCGTTAGCTGACTTTATTTTCTCACATGATTTCAGGTTAAGCAAGATAGTGGACTTCTACTTGCTTATTTAAGACACACAGACTTAGTCAAAATAAAAGACAATTACTATTTGTGGTTTCAATTGTTGTATTTGTGTATGTTAAACTTACGTTATCTTGTAATCTGATTTTAATATTATTTCCACTATTAGACAACCATGTGTTATGAACAATCAATCATTCCCTCGTCCGCTCCGATGATTCCGCCGTCGGTCGGGGTGTGACAATTACCATCTGGTAATGAAAGTATAGGAGCACTACTAAGCTTTTGTTTTAGAAGGTTGAAAGCTTCTTCTTGCTTTGGTCCCCAGTCAAACTTTACATTCTTTCGAGTCAAAGATGTTAAAGGGTAGCAATCTTGGAGAAGTCTTGAATAAACTTTCTATAGTATCCGGCTAATCCCAAAAAGCTCTTAATCTCACTGGGATTCTTCGGTGATTCCCATTTCATCACAGCTTCTATCTTAGCTGGATCTACTTGTATTCCCTTCTCATTTATTACGTGACCAAGGAATTGAACTTCTCTTTTCCAGAAGTCACATTAGAGAATTTTGCATAGAGCTTTTCTTGTCGAATGGTTTCTAGAACCATTTTCAGATGTCTAGCGTGATCATCTTGGTCCTTAGAATAAATAAGTATGTCGTCTATAAAGACAATGACAAACTTATCCAAGTATGGCTTGCAAACTCTATTCATCAGATCCATGAATGCTGCAGGAGCATTGGTTAGTCCAAAAGACATAACCAAAAATTCATAATGCCCATAACGCGTCCTAAATGCGGTCTTGGGAATATCTTCCTCGCGTACTTTCAACTGATGATAACCTGATCGTAGATCAATTTTTGAAAAGTAGTTGGCTCCTTGAAGTTGATCAAATAAATCATCTTCTTGGTAAAGGATACTTGTTCCTAACAGTTAACTTGTTTAATTCTCGATAATCAATGCACATACGCATTGAACCATCTTTCTTTTTGACGAACAATACTGGCGCTCCCCAAGGTGAGGAACTTGGTCTAATAAACCTTTTATCTAAGAGTTCGTCAATTTGCTTCATAAGTTCTTTCATCTCTGAAGGGGCTAGACGATAAGGAACCTTCGCGATTGGTTTAGCACCAGGTACTAAATCAATACGAAATTCTATCTGACGATCAGGTGGAAGTCCTGGTAAATCTTCCGGAAACACGTCTGGGAATTCGCACACTACAGGTATTTCATTCATCTGCATTTCCTTTTTAGCATCTACCATGCATAAGAGAAAGGCTATGCATCCTTTCTGAATACTTTTCATTGCCTTCGTTGCTGAGATGATACTGGTCTTAGGGTTTCCATCACTTCCATGAATTAGTAGCTTTTCCCCATCTGGCTTACGTACAGTCATCGTCTTATGTTCACAGTTGAGCCGAGCACAATTCTTATTCAACCAGTCCATCCCAAGAATAATATCATATTCACTTAAAATGGTCGGCATTAAGTTTACAGAGAATTCAGTGTTAACTAAGGTGATAACACAATCCTTAAAAATTTGACTTATCTTATCTCGCTCACCACTGGCAGTTTCTACAATATATGCACATTCTAGAGTTTGTGGCACTAAGTTCAAATAAGGTACTAAGGAAGTTGAAATGAAACTTCTATTTGTACCAGTGTCAAGTAAAACTCTAGCATATATGTTGTTAATAAGAAACATACCAGCTATGGTTTCATCTCCAGCTTCTTTTAACACATACACTCGACCCTTGGACCTGTTCTGATTCTCCGTAGGTTGTGCTTGTGGAGGGTTCTTGCAATCACTTCGGAAATGTTCATACTCCCAACAGTTAAAGCATCTAATTTTCGGGCAGTTCTTTCGTGAATGATCACCTGTTGGACATTTAAGACATTTGGAATCTTGATACTTTCTCCAAGATTCATTTTTATCGTTCCTCCATGGTTTGTTGACACGGTTCCCTTCGTTTCGTGTGATCTTTCTGTCCTTTCTTGGCATCTGGTTTCCATCATCATTTTCTTTCTTTGTTGTTATCAGTCATTATGCCTTCTTCTTCATATGCAATGGCACTTAATGCAATTGCAGACTCATAGGTTTGGGGGCAGACATCTTAACTAACTGTCGAATATGAGGGGGGTAACCCCTGCACGTATCATTTTATGCGCTTTACTTCAGGTGTTACATGCTCAGGAAGCAGTCGAGCCATCTCATCAAACTTGGTCGTGTACTGACGATGTGTCATGGCTCCGGCTTGTAGTTGTAAGAATTCTCTTTCAATTTTGTCCCTTTCAACTTCAGGACAAAATTTTTCCATCACCAGCTCCTGTAGTTCATTCCAGGTTAAAGTAGCAACAACTCCAGGTCCTTTAGCCTGCTTAACATTGTCCCACAAAAACAATGCCTCAGACCTAAATGTGTGGGTGGCATACATGACAGCTTGTATGGCTGTGCATCCACTAATTTCAATAACAACTTCCATCTCATGGATCCACTGAAAAGTGGCCATGACATCTCTTTTGCCATCAAATATTGGAGGTTCACATCCCTTGAAAGCTTTATAGGAACAACCCTGCTTAGGTTCAGTTTCCATAGTAGCATCACCATTACCATTGGTGTTATTTATATGATCATCCTGCCCATTACCACTATTGCTCACATACCCTCCAGAGGCGTTCATAACCTCGGCTATAATAGTTGGCAAAGCATCTCTAATTATGCCAGCTACAGCTGCTTGGAATTGTGGTCCAGCAAATTGCTGTGACTCACGTTCAGCATGATGAAGATTTTCATGATCATCGTTCGTAGATGACATGATTTGCCTTCTACTACCAGGAGGCCTACCACGACCCCTACCATGAGTATTTCTCCTCTTGGCATAGTCAAAGCCTACATGAGGGAGCATGGATTTAGTATTCACATGAGGAATTATGATCCAGAACATAATAGTATTAATAGACAAGAAATAACAGTGGCCAGGTGTCATTGCTTATCTATTGCAATTATAATGTTCTAGCCATTATCCTCCATGGTTCACCAAAACCCATTTCCCAATACCTATGCAATTAATCAAATTATCTTAAAGCATCTTTCCTAGTTTAAGTCTAGATACTATCTTTGTACCTAGTTCACTTAAACTATGGCTCTGATACCAACTTGTAACACCCGCCTCCCAGGGCATACCCCGGGGAGCGTTACGCATTGAGTATACAGAACACATAGTAATCAGAGAATACATAGCGGAAGTCTAACTTTAATTATACATCAAAAACGTATAATACATCTGTTATAATAGATAATATCATTACATCAGTTTAACTATACTAAAGGTCCAGATCTTCAACAATATTAGAGAACTTTATTTTTCTCATAAACTAGCTCGTAATCTTCAATCCCTGCAATCACTTGGCACCTAGGATGTGTGTCCATAAAATAAAAACATTTGGGACTCAGCATAAAGCTTGCGAGTTCATAAACATGGCATTCTTCAAAATTCAAAACATGTTATTATTGACTATTGCATCAAGCAGATACAGCCATGGCAAACAGATAGGAACAGAGTAAGCACAGTATAAATTCACATAACCAGGCTATATATACAAAATCCACTGGCTAAAGCAGAATCATACAAGCAGCCCTCAAGCATCCTATCAAGCATTGCCACATATCACAGATGCTATTGATAGTCAATTCTACAATTATTACCAGTTATCAGAACATCACATCCAGTTTTTAGAAAAACAGTTCAGAGGAACTCACCTCAATCAATCAAGTCAGTGATATCGTCTTCTCAGGTTCGCTGCTATCAGGTATTATCCTATAAGCAAAATAACATTACTTAAGCTATATTCTAGCTAGTAACAACTTTAGGGATGATTCGTTATCTTTTCCTATTTGTTGGGTTTATTTGGGCACTTTCTTTTATCCTATGCCAACCTTTTGGTACAAGCCTTACTAGTTGGCATAACTCGGGTGTTTTCATCATACCCGAGCCAACCCTCGGGGTTACCCAATACCTTCCCTAATGATAACCTTAAAGTCTAATAATAATAAATATAACAACTACAACGCTAAAAATAACAAATAATAATAATACTAACTATAACAATAAAAATAACAACTATAATAATAATAATAATTATAAAGATGATAATAATAATTAATAATAACTATATTAATACTAATATCTATAATGATGATAATAATAATAATAATAACGACTATAATAATAATTAAACATAAACTTAAACAAGGGCGTACTTGAAAACTATCTACGGCAATTTGATGTAGAGTCTCCCCTACTCGCGCTCCTAGTCGCGCTCCTACTCGAGTACCAAAACGACTACTAGCAACACCCAACGGGGTATTGAAAACTCGGGATTCTCTTTATATTAGAGCGTTCCCAAAGAAACTTATGTTCTAAATTCAACCTTAAGGCTTCTATTTATAGAAATAGTAAGCTGCTCAAATTAATTAAGGAGCGATGTGGGATAGTAAAACTGAAAGTTCATGCGCCTGATTCATTGCATGCGCCTGATTCATTGCAATTCTCAATTGCAATTGTGTGAAGTTTTATTATTATTTTATTATATATATATATTATTATAATTAATTCAGCTGCTTACTCGTTTTTCTCTTATAACTTTTAATATACAGCGTATTATAAAATTTCAAATATGTCGTTGTGACGAGCTTATTTTTCTCTACGAGTCAACCTAAGTTTCGTAAAAACGGAGCAGGTTCGAATATAATATATTATTTTTATATTCAAACGGTCTCTTGTAACATGAAAATTTCATCTAAAAACTTCAAACTTTAAATAGACAATTTACTCATTACCTACTCGTTTGACAATATATGAAATGCGAAGTTCATATGACTCAACCGCTCGGGTTGTTACACCCAGTCAAACTTTTTCGCGTACAAAATGTATGTCGAGCTCCACATGTTTCGTTCTCTGGTGTTGGACCGGATTTTCAGATAAGTACACCGCTGAAACATTATCACAATACACAATGGTATCTTGACGGATCGGTGTATGTAGCTCAAGCAGAAGGTTCCGAAGCCATGTCGTTTCAGCAACTGCATTTGCAACCCCTCGATATTCAGCTTCGGCGCTTGAGCGTGAAACCATGGGTTGGCGTTTAGATGACCATGATAGTAGGTTGTTACCCATGTAAACACAAAATCCAGATGCGGAGCGTCGAGAATCCGGGCACCCGCCCCAGTCAGCATCAGAATAGGCAACAAGAGAGCTACTAGGGCCGCGAGTCAGACGTAAACCATAATCAAGTGTGCCACGAATGTACCGTAGAATGTGTTTCAAAAACGCGAAGTGTGGCTCTCTTGGGGCATGCATGAATAAGCAGACCTATTGCACTACATAGGTGATGTCGGTCCTGGTAAATGTTAAGTACTGAAGTACCCATGCTAAACTTCTATAGAGCGTCCCGTCTGGTAATGGTTCACCATCGGTTGCACTGAGTTTCGAAGAGGTATCGACTGGTGTGGAGCACGGTTTGCATGTCGTCATATTCGCACGGTGTAGAATGTCCCGTGCATGTTGAGATTGGGACATGAATAAACCAGAGGAGTCCCGTTGGACTTCAATACCCAAGAAATGATGTAGGGCACCCATGTCGGTCATTGCAAATTCTCGAGAGAGTAAGCTGATAATGTTTTAAGCAAGTCTGCTGAAGACGCTGTCAGGATAATATCATCCACATAATATAATAAATATGCAATAGAATCATCATGGCGATAAATGAATAAAGATGTGTCACACAAACTGCTCGTTAAACCTCGTGAGGTAATAAAATTTGAGAATCTGCTGTACCAATCTGGCGGAGCTTGTTTGAGTCCATATAACGATTTTTGAAGGCGGCAGACAAAGTTAGGCTTCGAGGCATCTACAAAGCCAGGTGGTTGGTGCATGTAAACAGTTTCTTGCAAGTGACCATGTAAGAAAGCATTTTTAACATCCAGTTGGTTGATAGGCCAGCCACGTGAGATAGCAAGGATAAAACTGTACGTATGGTGGCCGGTTTAAAACCGGGCTAAATGTGTCACTTCTATCAATACCAATCATTTGTGATTTACCATTAACGACAAGGCGTGCCTTGTACCTATCCAAACTCCCATCTGCTTTAAATTTATGATGAAACAACCACATACACCGAATTACTGGATGAGATTGAGGTCTAGGGACCAATTCCCAAGTATCATTTGTCTATTAATGCCTTATACTCACAGTCCATGGCCCGTTTCCAATTTGAGTCGTTTAATGCTTTCACATGAGAGGTTGGTATTGGTGAAATGGAGGGTGCGGTATCGGTATGAAGGTTGTATTTAGGATTAGGTTTCCGAATACCGTCTTTGCCTCGGGTGGTCATTTGATGGGTATTGGTCAAGGGTGGAGCGGGTTGAGTCGCGGTAGGGTCGAGGTTGGGATTGGTATTACTTGACGGGGCAGGTTGAGGTGGGTGGTGTGTGGTTGGGTTGTTGGTGGTTGGACGGGTTTTGGTGGGAAGTTGTAGGTGTGGGAGGTGATGGTGTTTGCATCAAGGAAGTTATAGGCATTATTTGGTATGGGGTTTTGGAAGGGAAAGTCAGTTTCATCAAAATCAACATGACGGGAAATGTGAACTTTGCCTGAGACGGGGTCTAGGCAACGGTAACCTCGGAAGTTTGGTGGGTAGCCAAGAAAGATGCACCGATGAGATCTCTGAAGGAGCTTGTTTGGTTGAGTGGCCGACTCATTTGGGTAGCATGCACACCCAAAAACTCGAAGATGGTCATAGGTGGGGTGACACAAGTAGAGAGCAAAGGTGGGGGTGTTGTAGTTTAGGCGAGTGGTTGGGAGAATGTTATGTAAATAGGCAGCGGTATGGAGTGCTTCCACCCAAAAAGTGAGAGGAATGTGAGCGTGTGTAAGTAGAGCCCGAATAATGTCGTTTAGTCTACGAATCATACGCTCGGAACAACCGTTTTGAGATGATGTTTGGGGACATGAAAAACGAAATGTAAAGCCTTGGGAGTTTGCAAAGTTATGAAAAGCATGATTGTTGAATTCACCTCCTAAGTCACATTGAAAAGCTTTGATGTTTTTATGAAATTGAGTTTGGATTAGTTTGTGAAATTTAACGAAGGTGGGAAAGGTTTCCGATTTGAATTTCAAAGGATATATCCAAACGTAATTAGAGAAGTTATCTATGAGGACCATATAATATTTATAAGAGACATTACTAACCACAGGGGAGGTCCACAAATCACAATGTACGATATCAAAAGGTGCATAGAATCACCAAATGGAAGACGTTTACTATTAGACAAATGGGAAGAGTTGCAAAAACCAAAATTATCCTTAGTACAAGAAATATTAAATTTGCTAGAAAGAAATTGCAAGACTTGTGGTCCTGGATGGCTGAGCCGGTCGTGCCACTTATTTGAACTTGAGGAAGTAGTCAAAAATACTTGAGATGGTGCATTAAATGGATAGAGATCTCCGGTGCTATCATGGGGGGAAAGGGGTTGTCCCGTCTTGAGGTCCTTCAAGGTAAAACCATAAGGATCAAATTCAATTGAAACAAAATTATCACGGGTAAATTTTCGTACAGAAAGAAGATTTTTAATGACTGTGGGGGCATACAAGATATTTTTGAGTGTGAATGTATGGTTGGGTGTTTGTGAAAGCCATTTCCCGAACCCAAATGTTTAACGAGTTTCCATTTCCCACAAGTATATTAGCATTAACAGATTTTGATAAATGAGATTGAATCATACTTGATTAACAGTGACATGAGAGGCCGCTCGTGTGTCCATGTGCCAAACGGGGTCCGGTTGGTTCAAGGTAAGAGCTGACAAGGCTGCTCTGAGTTCGGTTGGCTGAAGTGGGTCAACAGAAGCTGTAGGATAGGCTGGGGAATAACCATATGTGTAGGCTGAAGGGGGGGTTGTTGGGCTTGCTGGGCCGTGAGGCCATAACCTAGTGGTGGTCCGGTTTGTTGCGTGGGTGGCCGGGACCAGTGAGCCGTCCAAGGAGATTGGGATGAGTGAGGACATGGTGGTAGTGGTGAAGTCCACCAACTGTTGCCCGCAGATTGTGGTGGAGGTGGGTAAGCGGAGGCAGGAAAGTAAGCGGGTTGTTGTTAGGAGTAGCTAGTGTTGTTGCGACCACGACCTCGTCCTCCACGGTTGGTATTCTGCCACGGCCTCCGCGGTATTGTTCATAATATTGGGCTGGATTATAGGTAGGTGGTGGGGTGGTTGGTTTGGTGCTGGTTGTGGCACAATAGTTGTTGATGCTAGTCCTTTAGGGACCGTGAGAGCAGCCTGTTAACGAGCTATCTGTCGCCTTTGCTCGCGTTCAACCATGTCACGAGCGTCGTCCCAAGATAAGTTTGATTGGTTGATGAACTGGGCTGTGGTGTCATACTCAAGTGGGAGACCTTGAACCATTTGTAAAACTAACCGTGATTCGGTGACCGGTTGATCAATGTCCTTGAGTTGCTCAGAGATGTCTTTGAGTTTCTGAAGTAGTCATTAGGGAAGAGCACGAGGCCAAGGTGGTGTTGGTGAAGGCATGTAACAAAGATGATGCGCGGGAATTTGTTGTTTTGAAAGATTGATTTAAGCTTGTTCCATGCTTGTTGAGCCGTAGTCCGATCTTCCAAAATCCATTGCAACACAATGGAATCCACCTTAGACCAAGAGTCGAAACTCTCGTCGGTTGCAGCCGGTGCTCCGGTTCCGTCGATATGCTTCAAAACATCGTATCCTTTGGCATGTAATCGAAACAATTTACCTAAGCCGAATACATAACCTTCTCGCCATCTAGGGTTCGGATCTTGTTCTGTATGTTTGTTACAGAATAAACGGGATGGAGTTGCTGGGTTCGGTCGCAACCGAAGAAGAAGACGAATCTTCTTTGTCGCCAGCCATGGTTGATCGGAAAACAAAAGAAAGGATGAAGAAAGGATGGTGGCGGCTAAGCTAGGTTTTTGTGTTTATGGCTCTGATACCATAAACGTGAGTATGGTATCAATCTTTCTCCCTCTCATTTACCTGCATGCAAGGGTACATATATACAATTACAATAACAACCACTTTCCATAATTGTGGAGTCCATATCACTTCCTAATATAATGATATATATTCCTAATAGGATAGACTTATGTTGACATCAATTTCTGTCTTAGGTTCATGTGATGTTCCTTACCAAAACATTCACCATAGCCATATCTTGTAAAACATGTAGGCTTAAGATTCAACGCTATAGCTCTTTAAAAACTATAATCCTCACTCCTAAAAATTTATATATGATTTAATACCCTTATCAATAATCATCTTTGCTTCAAACTTTATCATAGGGACATATATCTATGTTTGTACCTCAAAGGTTAAATCCTGTCAACCCTAACATGCATATGATATTTCAAATCGTCTCAGGTCTATCACGTGAGAGGGAAATCAAGTATGACGGACAATGGTGGTCCAACCAAATAATTCAACCCCATAGAACGAATTTATGTAATTTTTTCTCTTATTTTTATAGTGTTAAAGATTAAACACCGGGTCACTTCTCAAATCCTCGTCTCCCCGATCACATTTCATATTCATATCCTTAACCAACTCAGCTACACATCGTAATCAATTGTTTGTTACTTGCTAAAAATAACATCTAGACACATCATTATTCACTAGCTGTGAATCTTGTTAAATAAATCAATCTAGCAACAAAAACAGAACCCGATTAAGCAAAAACAACCTTCATGTTCAATTGCAGAAAGAAATCAAACTGCTGATAAAGTGCCTCAAGTTCTTCAAACATGCTGATCTGCTTGGTTGTGCTAGTGAAAAAAATCATAGGAATTAGCCCCAAAAGAGAGGGACAATTTGGTCAATAAAATATAAAAGTTGAAACAGTGGAAGTCATCACAAAGCGCAAAACGTCGTCGTTCCTCTGTTCAATTTGTTCTCCGTACACAAAGCCCTCACCTTTGTCGAACAGAAACTGGTTTTTGCCCTAATCTTCTTCATCTTCTTCCTCACACTCTACTTCCATTATTCATCAAACCCTCAAATCCTCAAACAATTCCCCCAATTTGATTCACCCCCAAATCCTCAATTTCAACAAACCCACAATTTCCCTTCATTTTCTTGATCTTCTCTCTCATACCCACAAAAAAAGAGAGGGAAAATACGACAGTTCTGTGCCATATGATCTCGATTTCTGATCTTTTTGATGTTTAATTCAAACCCCAGTATCAGAAATCTGAAAATCTTGGTGATATTTGATCCCGAATGCAACTAGTGATCTGTAATGTGTAGATTTCGTGTATAAGCACAATCTTGAGTCTTTAACCTTCAAGATCCCCCAATCATGTCCGATGAACACCCCTCGTCGCCGATCCGACCCGATGAGGGTATCAAGAACAGTGCAAACGGTGGAAACGTTGTGGTGAAGAGAGAGCGACCTTCACGTGCATGTACTGCTCGCTCTGCTGCAAGAATTTACGAGGCTGCGGTGGCGGAAGCGGCGGTTGTGACCAATTCACGGCGGCAGAAGCCACGGCGGAGGGCCCGCCGTGAAGTGGAGGAGGAGGAGGAGGAAGAGGAGGAGCAGCCGCCTTCGCCACCGAATCCGTATAGCGGCATCGTTACGCCGCTGGTCGGAGAGCCGAGGCTTCGCAGTTGCCACGGTGGAATATTAGGTCGATGTGGGAGTTGGCCTCTGTGCTTAACTTCTTGAATGTGAGGGTTTAACTGACCGAAGATAATTGGAAGTGTGTAGTGTAATTGAGTTGTGAAGTAGTGTAATGTGGTTTTGGTGTTGCAGGTTTTTAGGCCTCTGTTGAATATTAAAGCTGAATTCTCGGTGGAAGAGCTTGAGACGGCGATTATTTCGCCAAATAATACGTTGGGTGAAATTCATATTCCTTTGCTGAAGGTAGTTGTGATGTTCATACAGTTGGAGTCTTTTTTTTGCATACTGGGTGAAGAATTTTCTCATGAAATACATTGTTTGAATGTGTATTTGTTGGTACGTTTTGACGCGTGTGTTGCTAAGCATTAAACTGCTTGTTGTTTTGTTTTTCGGGAAAGGAAAGATTGTATCTTTTTACAGAACAGGGCAGGCTTTTGTTTTTGTTGGTATATATTGGGTTGCTTGTGCTCAATGGTGTGGTTTATTAGGGAATCTTTGAGTTAGGGAGTATGTTTTACAAAAACATGATGACTGTCTGGAAGTAGGCTGCGGTTAGAGTGTTATTGCTAGTTTCCTACCTGAAGTTGCCATAGTACGTTTTGATTGTATTGCAAATGCTGATTATGGTTACTGTTTTACAGTTATTTAGGGTCAAAGTAATCAGATTTGGAGAACTGTGTGAGGAGTTTCTGTGAGTGAGTTGATTATTGACATACATTTGAAGTTACCTGACCATCTCTTGCTAATAAGTTAATTATCTGGTTATTTAGTTTGATTCAGGTGCCTCAAGTCATAATAATAAGCTAGTTTTTCTTTCTTTGTGGTGTACTATAACACATGATTTTTGATGTTTTAGTTGTAGTTATTGGTCCTGCTTGCCTTGTTTGAAGATATGATAAGTTTTTTGAACTTCATGTGAATTACTCATTTATCAAAGTTGCAAGATATTTTATATATCTTATATTATTTGAGTATGAGAGGGTGTTTTTTGGCTTCAAATAGAACATACCTACCGCCAACCAAAGACATGTCTTTTATATGAAAGATTCATTAAATGTATTTCTCTTGGGCTGGGAATGAATGAATATATTAGAAACCTTAATGTACAACTAGCATGCTGCCATAACCTCGTGGAGAAAAAACATGCTAGTATTAAATCTACTAATTGATGTCAATCGTTTGAACCACTTAAATTTAAGCATTGAAAAGGTACATATTTTAACCTAATATGAGAAGTGTTTTGGCCATTGGTTCAACTAGATGTAGCCGAGACCTAGTAGTAAACCAATCAAATTGAAAGTTTAAATTTTAATGCTTGGAAGCAAGAATGTATTAATGTATGCACTTGGGTGCATACCCTCTTTGTTTGAGGTGGCAGAAATCAGAATGGGTATCAGACTATCAGGCCAAAATGGTTTCAACTCAAAATGGGTAGTTTTAATACGACAAAACAATTTATTTGTTCTTTTTTCTATTTTTTTTAAAATATGTATTAAGTATGAGTACAAAATCTGTAATTATAGAAATACTAATCTATTAAAATTCTTTTATGATGTCGTAAGCACTTGCATACACTTTGGGTTGCTTTCAACCCGTTCAACCCATTTGGCCCTTCCCATTTTACCACGTTTCTTAAGGTTATAGTTTGCATCCTTTGTTGGTTGTGAGGCTTATGTACGATTTTCCATTTTAATTGGTTAACTTGACTCATATTTACCATACCGTGGCACTTAGTTGCAACAATAAACATTAACTTTATTTTTTTCTATTTAGGCAATACCTCCAGTTACTCGGATGGCGTTAGGGCAAAACACTTGGGTTACTGTTCTATGCCGAAAGCTAAGAGATTGGTGGCATTGGGTACTTCTGTAAATGAAGTTAATCATTTTGGTTCTCTGTGGCATTGCTAGTTATCTAATTTAATTTTGAAACTTTATTGCAGGTTTCAGAAGGAGAATTACCGATAGTTGCATCACATGGGTAAGCTATTTGTTATTTATCTAGAATAAGGTGCTGCAATTGCAACATTTTTATCTGTAATGGGTTGATTTTGGTTGCATATTTTCCTAATGTCTAATGGTTAAAGTATATAAAAAATTGGTTTAAATGGATGCAGGTGAATAGATTGAGCTGGTCATATAAAAAGTCGCCCAAAATTTATTTAAAATGTGCAAACCTTGCAAATCAATTTATTTCAAAATTTTAGTTTTTAATGGTTTTATACGGGTTTTGATAGTTCTTAAAACATTTATATTTCTAGAAAATATGATAAGGAGGGTGTTTATGACATCTATCATGATTGATGATCCCAACCTGTCTTGACTCATTCCCTGACCCGTGTGATTTACATATTGCCACCTCTTTTTAGGATGATAGTATGTGGTCATCATGCTCATGGGTAATTTCCAACTGTGCTTTTTCAGGACCGAAATTGATACATACAAGACACTTGATCCTGGTGTCCGTGTGGTGATATTAAAAGCGTTATGTGATATTCGTGTTGAGGTAATATATTTTAAAAGTGATTGATTTTTCAAACCATAGTTCTTGTCTTTTATTGATGTGCTCAAAATAAACTATCATTCTCTCGAAAAAGCGTAATAATTACTACTTCATACAATAATGTACTATTTTAATACAGATAGTATCATTATATCAGTATAACAATGCTACAAATTTGCAATTACATTCGCATAATTCATAAATTTTTGTGTTTTTTCTGGTAAATTTTAGTGCTTTTGGCATCGTCATATGAAAGATGTCAGTTTCAGTTCAGTTAAATATGGTTCTGAAAGTCAACCATCTTTTTCCAGGTGTTTTTTTTAATGCTTGGTGCATTCACTACTAAAATCATGTGCTTATTCGTTGTCCTCCTTTCTATAAATACACATTTGTTTATCACATAAATTTCAATAAGCACTGGTGAAGTGTATATGCCTTCATTCTTGCAGCAAGATGATATCAGAAGCTATATAGATGACTCCATAAAACACGGTGTTCCTCTTCTGCATTTCGTAAAGAACGTACGGGTGGTGATTCTCGTGGAGTTTTTTCTGGTAATATACCAATAACTCTTACTCATCTATTTATTTAAGATCGTTACTTTTCAAACCATCATACTTTACGAGTGGGATATTACGTACGCTTGCTTATTTGTTTACTTCTCAAACCTCATACTTTTCATTGCAAACAAACCATTATACATGCAAAATCCACAAAAAAAGAACACTACACTTTGCAAGAATGATTTGTCAGAAAAAACTTCTTAGTACATGGCTTTTTTGGTTGTATGTACATTACAAGTTGAGTGATTGTTATCTGCAATTAGAAGCAAATATGATGGTTGTTAAAATAACTAATTTTATTTGGGTGACACTTAGTGGTGTTAGTTCTTGCATTTCATTTGGACTTATTGGATGTTATATATTGGTGAAAGGTATGAAGATGACCCTATCATCGGTCAGAGGTTGTACCGTGAAATTAGAAAAGTTGAGGTGAAAAAAGGAAAGGGGAAAAATGTACACTCGTTTTCTTCTTATCAATGGGAAACTGTTTCAACTAATCTGGATGAATTTCAAGATGTTTCTGTAAGTTTTATGTCTGATTTTCTTGCACCTATTTCCATTCTCTTTTATGGTAAGACACTAATATAAAGTATCAAACAAAAGAAAATGTTGAAAGTTGAAATGAAAACCAACTTTTAATGATTTAACAATTTCCTTGGAGGTGGTGAACTAAGTGGCTGGTAAGTTTTTTGCTGAATCAGGTCGGATTGGGTTGACGCGTAACACTTTTTGTCCAAAAAATTAATCATTTTTTTTATTATAAATAGGCAATGGTGCCATAAATATTTGCAAAACATATATTATTTCAACAGTAGCGAGCCTTTATCCAAATACCCTAGGGCGTTATTATACATTAAAATACACTTTTGACTTGTTCGACCCATGTGACCCATTAGACCTGAGTAGGCCTGTTTATAAATAAATGGTTCAAAATTACCACCTCTAATAATTCTGATTAGACATCTCATTTACGTTTCATCAGGAGAAGCTATTTTCCAGCAAAAACAGAATGGAGTCTTCTCTAGGGAAGAAACTTAAAAATGACATGCTTCCAGAGATTGAGAAAGTTCAAAAGGTAATCTGATTTTTTAACTTGCCCTAATTGTCAGAGCTCATTCTCTTAGAGGCTGTAGCAGTCTTGATGCATATAAAAGTGATTATATGATGTTAAGTAATCCTAATCAGAACCAACTGAAATAGAACAGACTGTAGCAGTCTTGAGAGCTGGTGTTTGTTTGTGCTTCTGTCGTTTGAAGTGGTGATAGTAAGGTAGTCAGTGTAGAGTGTTTGACAAATTTCTGATGATCCAAGAGCTTATTTGGTTAAACCAAGGGGTTATTAGATAATTTTGTTTGTACACTTTGATAATCAGTATTGCTGCAGCTAGTCTGAAACTCATTCAGAAGCATAACTTTTTTAAAATTGGTTATTGCAGCTACAAGTAACATCAATCAGTTTTTAAAACACATTTTTAACACCAGTTTAGATTCATCCTTGCATAAAGATCTTTGATTATATGTTATATTGTTTTCATTCATGGTTTCTGTTATTGTTGCAGAAGAAAGAGAAACTGCTAAAAAAAAACACATAGAGAAGCGTTTCTCTTAGATGGTATGATTCTAGACGGATTTGGTCCTGGCCGATCCCTTCGTGGTAGAAAACAAGTGTCCTACACTTTTGGTAAGATTAATCTTTTTTAATATTTTGTTGTGCTTTGTCCTATTTTATTAAGCCATTACACGTCATTTTTTAGATGATTATGACCGATCAATCAATGAGGCGATCGAGATAACCAAGTACTCATTCTCCACCTTTACTCTTTCAATTCTTGTTTTACCTTTACTCTTTCCACCAGTTACCTGACCCATCATCTTGCCACTTGTACCTATATTATTGTCTATTTGTTTGACCTTTTTTTACTTTTGTAGACGGAAGCAAGCGTCTCTAGAACCAGTTGTGAGAAGAGAAGGTTTGAGAAATGACACTTCCACAAATGGCAGAACGAGTGGTGGCCCTGCCCCTTTACAAAATAACGATAATACCTTCAGCCCACCGTCTCCCGATTCACTCAACTATGATGAAAGTGATGATGATCATAAATCCCATCAACTGGACCGAGGGTACTCTGTTAATTATTTATATTATTTTTTTCTTCAGAAAATTAAGAAATAAGTGTTTGACCGTTCTAACTCGTTATCATTTTTATATATAGTAGTCGAAGGAGGCAGAGGCCTCAACGATATTCTGCACGAGAGTTTGTTGAAGCAGTTTCAGACAACGAGGCAGATATGGACCATGATTATAATGAAGAAGATGATGGCGATGACGATGATGATATAGTGGGTGAAGCTGTGTATGATGAAGAATATTTAAAAAGACGAAAAGAAAGAAAAAGAATGTCGAGTAGTTCTGAAGGAGATGAGGAGTATAAATGGGATGATGATAATGGTGATGAGGAAGAAGATGAAGATGAAGGGGAAGAGTTTTTAAGTGCAAGTGAGGATAGCGAAGAAAAGCCCCGAAGATCTAAGAAGTTACCGGGCCGAACTCGACGGGAAACAAAGTTAAGATCGGTTAATGAAATCAGAACGGGCCCTAGACGTAGTAGACGGGCTGCTCGATCACGTATAGATTACAAACAGTTTGAGTTTTCAGATTCGGAACCCGAACAAGAAAAGCCCGAGACTTCCGATAGTTCAGATAAACATTCGGAACCGAGTGAGAAATCAGGGTTTTCAATGGGAAGTGGTGATGATGCTGATGTCAACAATAACGATGATGGTTACGATGTTGATAATGATAATTATAATGATAATGATGTTAATAATGACAATGACAATGAAAATGAAAATGAAGAGATTGATAATGAGAATGAAATTGAAGAGATGAAGATTGACCCACCCGTTATTGAACAAGACCCGAAGATTGAACAGGAAGAACAAAATGGGACACCAATGAAGATAGACAGCCCGGATCAAGATGAGTTTGAAACCGGTGCACAAAAAAGAAGGTTTCTTGATCTAAACGAGCTTGCACCAGGTTCGGGCTTTGAAGATGGCCCAGTAAAGGATGATGATACAAACGATTTCTAAAAGCGTGTAGATCAGGTGAGTCATTTTTTAAGCAAGCTGCATTGGTATACAGTCTGGAATAATGCTAGTCATTCTTCAGTGGGTGTAATCTTTAGCGAGACCAGAGGCCGTTGATTTAGATTTTAAAGAATTTTATTGATCAATGATGGTTATCTCCGAGAATTTGGTTGATCGGATTTGTTGATATTGTCAGCATTTAGAAGCCGAATTGTTGTTGTATTTTAGAACCTGCAGCCTCATCAGAAAGGTACTAATTTCTTGCATTTTAGCATAGCCTCCTTAAACATTTGCCTAATTGTTTAAATATGGGTTGAGTAATGGGTTGAAACGGATTCTACGTTGAAACAAGTATTGATACAGGTTAACAGAACCAGAATGGGCCGGGTTGGTCTGTTAACAGTTCCTTTAGAAAAAAAGGTTTTGCGCAGCTTCCAACTCTTTTTACTGTTGGACCTATTTGGTATATTTAAGGTAAATCACAATCCAAATAAACTCTTTTAGAAAAGGGGGCAAACCCGTGCACGAGGCTCCTGCATGTGTGGGCCTAGGGTGGGTTGTCGGCCTTTTGGGCTTGGTGTACGTAGTTTTAACCTACATGTCTGCAAGTGCCTATTTCCACAACCTGAACCTGTGACCTCAAGGTCCCGTGATATCACCGCTACTGATACGCCAATGTCCTCCCCAAATCAACCCATTTATAAACAGATCAAAATTCTACCTCCACCTCTAGGATTTATATACAGCTAAAAATCCATCTGTATCTTTCCTCGCTGTTTTCTGTCATATGTGTTATGTTATACCTATTGGAAAAATAAGGGAAAATCAGGCATGTGATGAGAAAGAATTCCTGATCATTATGTGTTGATATATCTGGCTACCAACTACAGAATAGAGTATGTATATAGGCCATGAAACTGTAATTTGTTCCACAAGCACATCTAGGGCTGTTCATGAGCCGAGCCGAGCCAGGATTAGCTCGGACTCGACTCGAATTATAAACCGAGCCAGCTCGGCTCGGCTCGGATTTACAACCGAGCTAAAAAGTAGAGCTCGAACTCGGCTTGGTTTTAAACCGAGCTGGCTCGGCTCGGTTTTGTTTGGCTCGGTTTTAAAAGAAAATTTAATACACCTCTCTCAAGATATACCTGACTCAAATCGTAGATTCGTAGGTAGGCAAGCACCGAACTTGTCGACTCGTCGTCGGCTAACTTGTCGACGATTGAGGGCTAGGCAAGCAGGCGGCGGCCGAGGGCGTAGCTGAGTGGTGACTGCGTGAGACCGGTGAGTAGGTGAGTGGTGACTGCCGTGGGCGATTGGCCGACCAGGCGCTGGGCGGTGGCCGGTGGGGAGGGAGTGACGGTTGGCTGCTCGAGGGAGAGTGGGACTGTGGGAGACGGGAGTGGAGTTAGGGTTTTCAAACTTCAATTTCAAAAGGCTGTGGAATGTGGATATACTTACGTTTTCAACATTTGAGTTTTTGAGCTTTTGAATTTTGATTAGGTTAGTGCTATTATAATAATATTATAATAGCTAAGAAATTAGATAATATTATGGTAAATACATAAGCTCCATAAGAATAACCAAGAACGGCCTTATGTTTCAAATTATATATAATATTATAATAATATTATATATAAATATTTATATATATATATATACATATATATACATACATATATATATATATTACATATTTAGTCGAGCCAACGAGCGAGCCAACGAGCGAGCCAACGAGCGAGCCGACTTGGCTCGAACTCGGCTCGTTTACAATTCGAGCCGGCTCGGCTCGGCTCGTTAAACATAATGGAGAGCTAATGTTAATGTTGCTGATTTTGTACTACTTTATTAGGCCACTCATTTGATCAAGTGCTATGAAAGACTCATCTTATCTAAACACTATGAGAAAACAGGAAATGCAATATTCCATTCAAGAATGTCTTTGGTAGGCCAAGTAAGAAAATTAAAAATGAAAGTCATTATGATGTATTTCTTTATCGATTATGAAGAAATCAACGGCCAAACTGAAAGTCAGAGGCTTACAACACATTGATTTGAAACAGACCACGATTCGATCAGAAAAACCGAATCACAACAAAAGAAAATCGATGGTGAAACAAAAATATAAAAATCAATTCTAAACTCCGACCACTATGAAGAGGAACGTAGATTAGTTACCACCACGGTATTTCATCAAAAAATCGAATCACAACGTTACCCTTACCACGTTCTACCGACTGGAAAATTAAAATACATATAATACATTGTTGGGCTGACTGAAACGAAACCGACATGGGAAATGTAAGTTCGCCGCGACTGTAGCAAACGTGCATGTCTCATATGTTAAGATAATAAGTGACGGTTTCCAAGACAAGACACGCGGTATTACCCGTTATGACTCGTTAAGAATGCATGTCGTTATGAAGTATATCTTTGTCCATTATAATTAGTCTTGAACAATTTGGTTGTTAATAGTCAAACACAATCAAACATAAACATAGTTGAGTTATTAAGAATCATTATGGCCTACTACGAGTCGTTAATCTTGATCCTTCTTGAACAATCATAATTAATCTTAACTAGTGTTTCTTTTCTACGCGCGTTGCGCGTATGAACCCAAACTTTAGACGAAATCACAAAAAAACTCGAAACATAGTCAGGTTTGGTTACGGCTACATGCCGGAAACGAAAGTCAACGAGATTTGCACAATCGAATTGGTTGCCGCTGCACAACCATATCCGCAAACCCTAAAGAACGACGGATGGCATCGTTGGTAGGAGCACCAACACACATTCTCTGAACATCCTAAGGCTTTCAGATGGAAATAGCAGCCTCACCATCACCATTGCACCGGTGAACATTAACCACACCACGGGGCAAACCGGCGCTAGCCATCGCAAAAGGTCTCAGGTTAAATGAAGACCATCGAGCGACAAGCGTTGTCCGCCCCACCTTAACCATAGAGGGAGGCGGAGCGGCAACAGAGACCACGCCGAGTAGACTTACAGCCACCGGTGGTGGCGGAGGCACAACACCATTGACGCCACCCTCTCTCTATACAACAAACGAACAACTAAAATCACAAACAACACAGATGCCACCCACCAAGGCGAAGCAGGTTAGACCAAACACAGCCGCACCTCCACTACTTTCTCTTTCTATAAACAAATTAGAGGGATAAAGAAAGCATAAAACTCTATTTCTCTGTTTATACACTTGATAAGATGAAGGGGTAAAAATAAAAACCATAAAAGTCATGTGGCCAAAAATTTATACTCCATATATCCACTATTCATTTCAATTGCTTTTTAATATTATGTAATTAGTGCTAGTCAATTAGGGTCAAGCTTTAACATAATTGGACCATTAAGATTGTTTTATTATGACCCGAGTAACACTCAATAAGACTTATTATGACTCGTTAAAACATATATAATCATTACTTGTCAATCATGGTTAATCTTGATATGCATAACGAAGCATTGACACAATTGGGTCATTAGGGATCCATTAGGGGCCTTATGGCCCTTTGTGATTATAAATCATTGTCAATACTCCACTCAATATTAGTTGAGCATGATAGTAAAAAATTGAAATAGTTAGGGTACCCCTTAGGGTCGTTTGGCTCCATTGGAATCACTGTTGCCACCTCCTCGGACCGGATTCATGAATTAGATAAATATATAATTAACTTTATCTGTATGATAGTGATCTAAGAAATTGGATAAAAAACTTATATAGTTTTGAACTATATTTTTCAAAGTCATTTAATGTTATTTCTTTTAAACCAAAGAAAGGCCGTTCAAAAATATATCAACTTAAGTAAATAAAAAATTGAAATTTTATTATCAAAACCATTAATTATGATGATACAATTAAATTTAAAGTTACCTTTTAAACCGTCTTTTTCTACTTTTTACTTTATTCAAGAAGATTAAAAAGTAAAATGAATATCATCATCACGTTTTTCAACTTTTATTTTATGTTCTTTTCTCACACCTATGCTCCATCGTTCCTTCACCATCTTTTTTGAGCAAGAAATTTCATCCACCCATGTATGAGTTCTCCATAAAAGTCGTGATTGAAGCTTATAGCTCCTCTAATGTCTACCATTGTCGCAGTAGCTCGGCATCCACCCTTGTTGCAACAAATCCGACGTTTCTGCTACAAATATGGCATTTTCCGTTCAGACCTCTGACGTGGCAACGTAATTTCCGACCTTTTATGTTCAGATCCGAGCCAACCAATTCACCGAAACCAGGTTCGACCGCCAAATCGCTTCCGACCGGCCGGGTTTTTAAACAAAAAACGAACTACAATAGATTGGACCGCCGACAACAACGAATCCCGGTCGAACCGGTTGGACCGACCGGTTCGATCCGAGCTTAAAACATAGGTCGTTTCTTCCTAGATCATCTAAAAAACAAAATAGACTATGGACAATCTTTACCATTCAAAGTTAGTATTGACAAGCTTGTTCTAGGCTTAATATCTAACTCTGAAGCTTAACTCGTTTTATAATTTTTCAAACTCAAGCTCCACGTGTTTATTATTTGTTAACCATTTAATTATATTTGAATGTCGTCAACTAGGATATTTAATCTGCATTTCGCGGCAGGTTTACATTACTTAAGTAAGTATGAAAGCTAGAGGTAATGCGCTGATATGATAATAAATATACATGTTTATAATATATATTTTTTGTATTTTAAGTCATTTTTTATACAAAATTCATAATTTAGACATTTGTGTTTTATTTGAATTTTGTAAGTTTTGTATGAAACTCGGTGATTTTTATGAAGAAAACTCAAGATTTGAAGAAATTTAAGCGGAAAAATGCTTCTGATATGATCATATTAAAGCTAAATATGACCATATAACTGTCAAATTCCAAATAGCCCATTTTTGATGCTGAATATGATCATATCACTTCAGATATGACCATATTCAGGCAGAAAACGGGTTTATAATCCTAGTACACCTCATTTCCAAGATAACTTTATTTTCTTTCAAAACCCTAGCATCCCTCAAACCTTAGGTGTTTTTGAGCATTACTCAAGCATTTGGAAGATTTGAAGGCCAAGATTAAAAATTTCACACTTTTAAGAATGATCTAACATCATCAACTCAAATTTGGTTTGGATTTCTCTAAATCTACTATGAGTTCTTTCATTTCTTGAGTTTAGGTGTGTCTTTTGTAAGCCTTATGGGCTAAATTCTTATTATCACTTGGATTAAATGAAACTTAGTATGATTTAACAACTTATACATGATTCTTTGTGATGTTTATGTTGATGTTATGATGAAGCTTGGTTATTCTTCAATGATTGTGTGTGTGTGTTCTAGTTTGATGAAATGTTCAATCTTGTGGGTGTTGTAAGCATGTTATGTTGGAAAACTTCATGTTCTTACAAGACTTATGCATATAATTACATCTTTTGTATGTAATCTTGTGACATTTGACTAGGAATGGTGAATGAAGGTTGAAGGTTTAGTAGAATTAGTTAAATGTGCATCCTTATGCTTATGTTTGAGAAAACCATGGTGTATGTCATAAATCTCTCTTGTTATTGGTTATGAATTGTTTTGTAATCGTGGTATGAAGTTTATGAGTTGAAGAGTAATTGTAGTTTTGTTTATTTTTCCCAAGTTGAGGTGGTTATCATGTGTTTATAATGTTAACTTTCCAAAGATTTCTGGAACTAGGTAACCCTAGTAGGAGTCTAATTCAGCTTTAACATCGACATAATTATATCATTAGTTCTTCATGACATAACTTTAGGTGGCTATTGTGTGTTTATCGTTCTAGCTTTCCGAATGGTTATATGTCTAAATATCATTGACGGGGGTTTAGGCTAATTTCATGTTTCATGTGTAAAAAAATGATCTGATCAAGAGTTTGTGCTATTTGTTAATTTTATGCTAAGTGGAATCAAAATCCAAGTGGTATCTTTAATTGATTGTGTATCTTCATCTTTACTTTCTTAATTTACTAGTTTAATTTCCTAATTGTTTTAGTTAATTATAATACTCACAAATCCAAACTTAATTGATCGGTTAAACAGTGATGATGATTTAGTATTGAGAGCTATTGTGTCCACGGATCGATACTCGGTTCATGTCTAAAACTATATTATTATGCTATAGATGCACTTGTCTATTGTGTGTAGTTAGTTTAATAGTGATAATCGTTTTCTTAAATTAAAACGTGTGTGAAAAATCCTTAATTAAAATATATAGACTTTACACACATCATGCGCTTCAACTTGGCGCTGTGACGGGGACAAGGTGGGGATTCAGTCGGTATCAATTCAGTTCATGATGTTTCATGAAAAACAAAAACAATAAAAAACATTTGAAGATTTATTAAATACATTTGATTAAATTTTACCTGCATAATGCGGCATACATAAAGTTTTTCGATTTGCAAATATAATCCAAAATATAGTTGTAGTGTAAGTTAAATGGTATCGAAAGTGCTTGTTTCATTTTTTTATCATTTGATTTTGTTCAAACTCATGCTACCAAAACTACACGTTGTGACGGGTACAAAACGAAAGATAAAACGCATTAAATATAGTGTGTTATGTTAATTGGTTAGCTAAATGTGTAAAATAATTATAAAAAAAGAACAAAAACAAAAAAAAAATAGCGTCATTGACCAATGATGTTAAAGTACTATTCATCTCACACACATAAATGTTATTGTTAAAACTAGATTTTGGCGCCGCGTGTTACAGGGACTATATGAGTTTTAACGTAACCCTAAACCAAAATCAAAATGAAGGTTCAAAATCACAAAATCAGCAAAATACACAAAGTAAAACACACCAAAAACCCAAATCCATAACACACCAGAACATGCAAAACCCAAGAACTAAATCAAAGCCTAACACCATACACAAAACATACGAAAATCAAAGCCGTAAGAAGGCGACACAATCCAAAATAGAAAACCGACGAAAATCAAACCCTCAAAAATAGCAAACAAAAGGAAAACCCAAACCTTTATAGCGAGAATCATCAGGGTATCGATAATGAAAGAAATAAAGCAGGAACCCGGAGAAAGACAACGCCAACAAACCTTATAAACGAACATAATCGAAAAACATATCAAAGATACGTGTTCAGACACCAAAACCCCACAAAAAACCCCCCATCCTCGAACCCACACCCAAAACAAACCTTATAACCCCCCCCTTAAAAAAAAAAAGAAAAGAAAAGAAAAACACCACACTGACAAAGCATATTAATATGAATAGATAATATATAAACGTATATATGTTATTTAGTAATAATTAATTTTATAATAATATTTATTAAAATTATTATATACATAACGTATATATGTTTATTAACATTAAATAAAAATTATTATATGTTTGTATAAATAATAGGCTTATTAGACTTGCAAGCCAAATCAATATTAGTACATGAAGCTCGAGCTCAGACTCATCTAAAAAATTTATTGCAACTTAGACTCGAGTTTGTTTAACCTTGGTATATTTTAGTTTTTAGATGATCAAAATCAAATAACTCATCAATGCTCGACCGTTTCACCCCTAGTTAGTTAAACATGATCACTAATCGTCAAACATTATCAAACATTAACTGTATTCATTATGACTCGTTAAAATAGTTGTTATAGGGTGTGAAGGTTGTACTCACATAACCGGGCTTCATAGCAAAACAAAAATTGTCTTTTCTCTAGTTTATTGACTCGATATACTCGTAACAAGAGAGATGACTTGTAAGATTGACCTTGTGAGATTTTGGGTTAGAAGATATTAGCTAAAAATATTTTATAAAAAAAGTAAACAACATGTGGGAGAAGGTTATATTTTGGGTTGTGCTGGAGACACCGCAGGGGTTTTTGGGGGTGGGCCGGTTCAAACGGTCACGGTTAGGGCTTGCGGTCACATTTTAGCCCCTAACCGTGACCGCAAGGCCTTGCTGTCACGGTTTAAGATGGTACTACCCGTGACCTCGTGACAACAAAACGACAAAATGGCCTGATAAAGTTGAAAAGCGGTCACCAAACCATCACGGTTTGGCCTAACCGTGACCTCTAGGGTACGAGGTCTCAGTTTAAGGTACGAGATAGACGTGATTTTGACAGAAGGCCGGGAATCGCGCTACGAACCGTCACGTGGAGGCCAAACCGTGACGGTTTGTGCATCAGATTTTCACCTTAAATACCTTTCCTCTTTCAACACTCCGCATCGAATCATCTCATTCGAAATTTTTTTCATTTGAGCTTTCATTCATCCAACACTCGAGTTTTCTCAGCCTTCGTCATTCCAAAAAACACGTTAATTCGAAAACAATGTCGGGTTCGGGAGATCATTATCAAAAGCCGAAGCTTCCAGATTTGAATGAGGTGCCACATATCGAAGATTCGAACCAGGTTGAACTAGTATATGTTTTATTATAACTTATTATTTGAAATATCTAACCATTATCTTTTTTAGGAATATTACGTATACGGGAGTCACCCTCCGTGGGGGAGGAGGAAACCAACCCGTCGAACACATTTGCTCAAGAGGCGTACAACTCTTTATTTGGACAGACAGGTTACAATGAAGGGTACAGATATCCCCCTTGCAATTCTTACGGGCATGCCCCGAACACGTACCACTCACAAACAGAGCTGGATTATGGACATCCCCCGTACCAGTCAGAACTAGAAATTACACATGTGTCGGATACTTTTAATGGGAATGACACAGATGAGAGTGACGGTTCGGTTCACCTCAAAGAAAACCATGGGGACACCGCGGAGCATGATGAGGATGAGGATCGGATTCGAAAGGCTACGGTTTCTTATAAAACCGATAAAGTACGAAGAGTTTTTATTCTTTTGTTTATTTTATTTTATTTTTTATTTGTTTTATAAATTGTTTTTTATGTTTAGCTTTATCATTTTTTCAGTATTTTGATTCTCATGAGGACTTGGAGAGCTGGGCTAAAATGAGAGGACGCGAGCATGGGTGCGTCATTGTGGTGGGTGGGTCATGAAAAAAGGATGTGGAACTATTATGCAATCGTAAACGTACATACAAACATGCGTACGCCGTAACGTTTTAATGATAACCTAAACAATCTTATCGGGAACATATCGACATATATGCACCTTATATTTTGTAAACCAATGTTTAAACATACATAATAAATTCCAATAATAATAACAATAATGATAAATAATAATAATAACAATAATAATAATAATAATAATAATAATAATAAAATTTAATAGTAATAATTTAAAGTTGATAATAATAATTATAATAGTATTATTTTGTATATCCAGAAACTACAAAATAAACTCTAATAATAATAACGATAATGATAAATAATAATAATAACAATAATAATAATAATATACTCTAATATAAATAAAAAGTTTAATAGTAATAATTTTAAAATTAATAATAATAATAATATTAATAATAATAATATTTTATATATATCCAGAAACTACAAAATAAACTCTAATAATAATAACAATAATGATAAATAATAATAATAACAATAATAATAATAATATACTCTAATATAAATAAAAAGTTTAATAGTAATAATTTTAAAGTTAATAATAATAATATTAATAGTAATAATATTTTGTATATATCCAGAAACTACAAAATAAACTTTAATAATAATAACAATAATGATAAATAATAACAATAACAATAATAATAATAATATACTCTAATATAAATAAAAAGTTTAATAGTAATAATTTTAAAGTTAATAATAATAATAATATTAATAGTATTATTTTGTGTATTCAGAAACTAAAAGGTTACGGTTAATAACAATGATAATAATAATAATAATAATAATAATAATAATAATAATAATAATAATAATATAATAGTAATAATAATAGTAGTAGTAGTAATAATAATAATAATAATAATAATAATAATAACAATAATAATAATAACAATTATACAAAAAAAAGGAAGAGGTCACGTGGAGGCCAAACCGTGACCTCTTGAGATATTTTTTTGAATCTGATTTCCCCTCGATTAGTGCACCTACCCCTCGAGCACCGTGTGTGTAAGAGGTCACGTGGAGGCCAAACCGTGACCTCTTGTCTGTAAGAGGTCACGTGGAGGCCAAATCGTGACCTCCTGCTTACTGGTTTCGTCTTCAACCGTTCGCACACCCCATTTCACCACACAATCCACACAACCACAACCACTTCACCACCACAATCCTCTCAACGTTTCACCTCCACCGCCTCCAAACCGTCACCGCGAGCCCTCCCCGTGACACCGCCACCGCTCTCCACCACCTTCCACCACCTTCCACCACCACCACCACCACCGCCGCTCAACCATCTTCCACCACCACCGCCGTGAATCCACCATCTTCCACCACCACCACCGCCGTTAACCATCTTCCACCACCACCAACGCCGCTCACCATCTTCCTCCACCACCGCCGCTCACCATCTGCGCACCACCACCGCCGCTGCACCACCGTCGCTGCAACACCGCCGTCGCACCACCACCGCCGCTACATTATCGTTTTCGGTACGTAATTTTCCGCTTTAATCCATAGAGGTAAACATAGATTTGATCGGTTTTCCTAAATATATTTGATAGGTTTTCCCAAATAGATTTGATTGTTTTTCCCAATTAGATTTGATAGGTTTTTCCAAATAGATTTGATAGGTTTTCCTAAATAGATTTGATAGGTTTTCCTTTATAGATTTGATAGGTTTTCCCAAATAGATTTGATAGGTTTTCCCTTATAGATTTGATAGGTTTTCCGTATGTGTAGCGTAGTTTGTTGACGGTTTATTGTTATTATTAGAAATAATTATAAATAATAGTTATAATAATAGTTATAATAATAATAGTAATAGTAATACTAATAATACTAAAAGTAATAATAATAGTAATAATAGTAATAATAATAATAGTAAATAATAATAACCAGAAACACTCCCAAACTACCATATCTTAATCAATTGTATAAACGATCAACTAATGAATATTAAAGTTTCCTTTCAATTGGAAAAGATTACCTCTGATATATCACCAATCGTAAGGTTTGAGCACAGTTCTACCATAAGTAAAGCTTGAAATGGTGAAAGAATGGTTGGAAACAGCATGAATTTCATAAGAACAACAGTAGATGACTAAGCTACCAACACAAATATAAAAGTAAAATTGATTGGAATAAAGACACCCCAGAATCGAATAATCGGATTTCTTTTCCATATGTAGGTTTGAACAATCACAACGACAATTTTCAGTTTCAACAGAACAATTTTAAATAGGATTTCTCAGCGTACCTCGACTCTTGAAGTTTAACGGTGGACTTCTTCTCGACCCCAAGGACGATGGTGTCGATGCCACGAACACCGGCGGCGGCGTTACCCTTACGTACGGCTTCCAATGAGTATTCCACCTGAAACAGGTGTCCGTCCGGCGAGAACACCGTGATAGCTCTGTCGTATCTCGCCATCAGATAATGAATCAGATTCTACTGAAGATTCAACCTTTCGTGTTCCGATTCGAAGGTTTAGGTTTGATCCGACACAAAATCAAAAAACCCCCAAATTCATTGACGGAGGGCACGCTCACAGGAAGAAAAGCAGGTACTCTGAAGGAGGAAGATGGATGAGGAAGATGAAGCATGAAAGTGGGCGATGGTGGTGGGAGAAAAAAGAGGGCGAAGAGAGGAAGGAGGAAGAAGGATGAGGAAGATGAAGGCTAAAAGGAGTTGTAAAAAGGTGCTTGAGAGGAGGTACTGCCAGCTACAGTAACCTCCCCTCACATAACCGACATTAGTTTTTAATATATATATAATAATAGTTATAATAGTAATAGTAATAATAATAGTAATAATAGTAATAATAATATATAGTAAATAATAATAATAATAATAGTTATAATAGTAATAGTAATAATAGAAATAATAATAATAGAAATAATAAATAATAATAATAATAATAGTTATAATAGTAATAGTAATAATAAATAATAGTAATAATAGTTAAATAATAATAATAATAATAATAATAGTTATAATAGTAATACTAGTAATAATAATAATAATAATAATAATAATAATAATAATAATAGTAGTAGTAGTAGTAATAATAATAGTACTAATAATAAGAATAAGAATAATAATAATAATAATAGTAATAATACTAATAGTAATAATAATAATAATAGTAATAATAATAATAGTAATAATAATTATAGTAATAGTAATAATAATACTAATAATAATAATATATAATAATAATAATAATACCAATAATAATAATAGTATACATAATAATAATAATAGTATACATAATAATAAAATAATAATAGTAATAATACCAATAATATAATAATAATAATTAATCGATAACCATTAATTTTATAACATTGTAAATAATGATAAATACGTTTTTTTTTCGCAGATATGGATGCCGACGATGCTTTTATTCCCGACATTGATGACTGCTAGTTTTTACAGTTCGAGCAGGGGACTACGCCGTACGAGCGGTTCAGGACCCTGAGAGCACGAGTGCCGGCACCGGGGACCGTCCTGTCGGATGACTTCTTACAGCTCGTTGGAGAGCGGGACCGTTTTTTTGAGATTATCGGCGAGGACGGCCCGTGGGAGCAGCTGTTCCGGATGGGCGACGATGCCCATCGAGAGCTGACCGTGGAGTTCTACTGCACCTTCACGGTAACATCGCGTATTTCCGATAAAAAAAATTTATTTTGTAAACAATTAAATTTAATATGTTGATGTTAATTCTAATAATTTCAATAATCATAATAATGATAATAATAATAATAATAATAATAATAATAATAATAAACATATAAGTTGTATTAAAGCTTATAATTAATAACCTCTTTACATGAAATAATAACCTTTCAAACCTCAAGGGTTAAATTGTAAATTTTTTTTAAAAACTAAAACAAAAACTTTGAATTCAGATGTAAACAGATACAAACCACGGGGACCAATTTTGTAAATTTGGAAAACACACATCACCCCACCTCCATCTTTCCTGTTTCCTTTTTCCCCAAATTCGCGGCCGGTTTTTGGCCACAATCGAGCACCAAATCCTGAAAATAATCAAAGAAATCAAACCTAAACACTCATATAAGCACATATAATCGATTAACACTGTCAATTTCATCTTAAACAAGCGAAAACACCATTCTCGATCACCACTACCACCGCGACCTGCAACACCATTGAAACCCCATCTTCGATTGATTTTAACAAAAATTGATAAGGGGCTTTTAATCCCCATCATCATTCGAAGATTCCCTCAAGTTTAATTCGATTATAATCGTTGTTTGAGCATCCATCGATCATCACCTTCGTCGCGGCACACACCACACCCGAACACCTATCTCTGGGTTTCAATCGTCAAAATTAACAAAGGGCTTTTAGTCTCTATCATCATCCAAAGCTTCGTATCAATTTAATTTGATTATCATCATCTCTTGCATATCAAACGGATTTGACATCAACCGCGGGTTGTTCTTCGAAGAGGGTATGTTCAATCCATCATCATATGAGTAGTTAAATGTATCTATACACTCGTTTTTTCATGGGGAACAAAAGCCCCATGAATTCGGATGCAATTGAAATCAAATCGACCTTCAATTTGGCTGAATTCGATCTAGGGTTCATTGCCAAATTGGGGGTTTAACTGAAACTGTGTTTAAAAGGAATTAAACCTGATTCCTTTCGCGGTTGTGTGCTTGGTTCACTGGTCCCTGCGCCCCTTGCAATCCATGAGGTCCCGGGTTCGACCCGGGCCACCTCAAAGTTTTTTAACTATTTTTTTAAGCCTTATAAAAATCTAGAAAAATATCTAAAAATTATAAAAATGTTTTTACAAACATTAAAAATTTTTAGAACAACTTAGTTATTTCCTGAAATTTATTTTTAACACTTTAACTATTTTAATAAATGTTTTAAATAAATAAAATTACAAATGATACAAAATTATTTAAATAAAAGTAAACTCTTAATAATAATTTAATTTATTAAATTATTATTCGACACAGTATTACTTTTAATTTATTTAAATAATATTTATAAATGTTTAAATCATGATTATCTCAAACAAATATAAAAGTTTTATATTTAAATCGTTCCAAAAACATTTTCATTTCTTTTAGTCATTTAAATAATTAAATACTTTAATTAATTGACATAATTAATTAATAAAATTAATTATTTGTTTTTTCCACACTTTAACTATAAACCAAACAATTACGAGTATTGATACAAATACATTTATTAAATTCTAAACGTAATCACATTCAATAAATTCATTTTATTTCAAGACATTCAAACTAAATAAAATTAGTTTATTTAAACTACCATTCAAAACCAAATGGAAATCCTAATACTTCCTAAATTCTCAAATCACTATTATTCTAATTCGAGACACCATTCCTTAGGTTAATCATAAGGAAATCGTTGGTGTCTAATCTATCACATCCAGATTCTAATCTCATCAATCAGGTGAGTATTCATATCCCCTTTTTATATCATTTCCTATTTGGGGGAAATCATGTGATACAATATATTCAATCATGATATTCTATTGTTGTTTCATTCTAAATTCAATTCAAGACAGGTTATGTTATTACTTGCAATTACGTGAACATACTATGCTAAACTGGACGATAATAAAACCCTAATTCAATCAATCAATGCTGGTATCAATGGTAGATCTACTGGTTTGGATAACCCACCCCATATGAATAGTCGAGTGGTGATTGTACCAGAGGCAGGAGTTAATCTATGGTGTATGTGTGGAGTCTATTATATGCAAGTGTCAAGTCAAGGGGTTGTTATTGTGTCGGTTTATCTATATGCTTTACTATTGCAATATAAGTCTTAACGTTACCTTGTGAATTGGATTATTCTCAATCAATCAATCAATCTATATGTATACTCAAAACTGTGATTACTCACCAGCTAATTCGTTAGCTGACTTTATTTTCTCATATGATTTCAGGTTAAGCAAGCTAGTGGACTTCTACTTGATCCTATAAGACCTGGACTTAGTCAAAACAAAAGACAATTATTATTTGTGACTTTAACTGTTGTATTTGTATCCGTTAAATTCATGTTATCCTGTAATCTGATTTTAATAATATTTCCACTATTAGACAATCATGTGTTATGAACAATCAATCATTCCCTCGTCCGCTCCGATGATTCCGCCGTCGGTCGGGGTGTGACATTCACATTCCGTCCACGTGAGCAGGGACTTGCGGAGCTGGACGAGGACGACATTGCGGACGGTCGTGCGCCCACGGAGGTTTCTCTCCGGTTGTTGGCCACCTCCACCGCATGTCATTCGGCGGTTCGCCGTCGTCAGCGGCCTCTACACGGAGGTGGAGGTCGGACAACCGATGTACATCACGGCCTTGATCCGCGAGGCCGACGACTCCGATCAGGTCTGGTGGCCTGCCATTGGCGATGGACCGTATGGTGGTGATACGAGGTCATCTCATATACGAGACCCTCTGTATAGATACATTCACCGACTCATCGCCACGTCCATCGCCGGTCGTGGGGCGGGGACTGACAGGGTCAACTTCGCCGACCTTTTTTTACTTCGGTGTGTACTCACACACCGACACTGCCACCTCGCGCATGCCCTCGCTGATTATTTTGCTAGTTATTATTATCGGCAGTCACGAGGGGCGTTAGTGGGCGGGAACATCGTTTCTCGGATCGCTCGGGGCTTGGGGTACGCATACGCCATGCCCCAGCTCCCGCTACCTCCGACTCCTGTGCGCGTGGCCGCCTGGACCACCGCCACTGGGATGAGGATCGTTGGGAGGTTCCCCGACGGCACGTGGCACCTGCTCAGTAGATACCATGAGCTCGTGCCATGGGTGCCCGAGCCGTTGGTGGACCCCCCGAGCTGGCGGGGGCTGAGGTCCACCTTCAGGATGCCCACGAGCCCCTTGGCGGCGGGGAGGATCTGCCCATTCCCCCGCCGCATGACCAGGACCCGCCCCAGCATCCTCAGCGCGTGTACCATGCCGTGCGATTGCCTGCTCATGTTCTTGATATGCTTCAGGACATACGAGACAGGGTCACGAGGCTGGAGGATACGACCAGGAGGCTGGAGGATACGACCACGAGGCTGCATGATATGATGGACTGGGTCGTCCAGCACATGGTCGCGGACTATGCCGCCTCGGGTACGCCGTTGTTGTCACAGCCGCCGAGGCGGTTAGACCATGACGGTGCTGGTCCTTCTGGCGCGGGCGGGTCTGGTCAGGGCAGCGATCCGGGGATGATGGATTAGATAGGTATTTTGTTTGTATTTGATTTCTTTTTATATGTAAAAACTCTTTGTATATATATATGTGCAGTTTCAGTTATGATGACTTGTATATTTGGTTGTGTTTGTTTGGTTGTGTTTTTTTGTTTGTTTGTTTTATTTTTGTAATATTGATAATGTTAATTGTATATGTTTCATAACAAGTGATTTTTACGATTAGGTTAACCATGTGATAAAATAACAACCAACTTGTTTAATAAATAATTAAACACAAAAATTACTTGTAATATGATAAATTAATAATAAACACAAAACACAAACACGTATGTTACGATTAGGTTAACCGTGTGATAAAATAAAAATAAAAACAAACTAGTATGATTACTCAAATTTAGAAAATATATACAATATGTCTGTATAATGACAACCGATTTTTACAAACTCGTAAACAAATTAAACACAAAACCGTCACATTAATAATAAATAAATACTTGTAATAAGATAAATTATTAATAAACACAAAACACAAACTTGTGAGTTACGATTAGGTTAAACGAGTGATAAAATTAAAATAAAAACAAAGTGATATGATAAAAAAATATAAAAAATATAGGCAATATGTCAACCGTGACATATAGCCCCCAAAACCCTAACTGCACACAATCATTCCCCATTAATTACATACCCAATCATTGTTAACGGATCCCCAGAGCACGGTTAGGCCTCACCGTGACAGTTAGGTCTCACACCTGATTGAACGGTCACGGGAAGGCCTAACCGTGACCGTTTGAATCGGTTTTTTACAGGAAACTGCGGTGTGTGCAGAATTCCCGTATATTTTCTTTATCCTCACAATCAAAGCCAACTTGTACTAGTACTTGGGGTTTCTATTTTAGGAAACTTTTGATAAGGTATATTTAACTTTTTTATGAAGGCCAATAAGTTTGTGACACAAAAAAAAAACATCAAATAAAAGTCATAATGCACTCCACTCACAATGGTCTTCTTTCACTACAAAAATTGGTGTTATTCCATGTGTGATGTTATGCTAATGTGATGGTGATGGTGATGCTCATAGAGAATTTAAAGTCCCTACATTCACTATGCCCAATTCCAGGTTATTTGGAACGTGTCAAGTAATCATTGATTATTTAATAGTTACTATTACGCTATATTTTCATTATTATCATTATCTAGACTACAATTTAATTTCTAATGTATTAAACATGTTGATGTAATGCTCTCGCAGTTCTAGCATCTTGTTAGTCTAAGTTCATATCTGGAAATTTCTTTGTTTTGTTGTTAAAAAAAGCTACAATTTAAGCTAGTCTCTAATAAAATACACTAGTGGTTAAATGTTTCTCCTTTATTTAAGTGAGAGAGGATTTTAAATCATGCGTTGTGCAGTTATAAACAGTTAATAGAAGTATATTAGGAACTAACTAGAAAAGAAAATTAAAACGAATTTTCTATTTATTTGTATACATTTCTTGAATGAGTGCAATGTTTTTAACATATGATATTGATATCTTTTTTAAGGTTTAAGGACAGTGGTATAATGATATCTCTTTACTTGTGCCACCATCAAAATTTTCCGGTGGACCGCATCATTCAATTGTTTCATTCAATTGTTTCATTCAATTGTTTCATTCAATTGTTGCATACGTAGATAACACAAAAGTTGAACAATGAATACTATATAGTACATGAATGTAATTTCAACGATGTGTAATATGTAGGTTTGTCTCTCAACTTATGTTGTCATATCAATATAATTGTAATATTTGAGTGAATTAAACTAATCATGATTTTACAAGTGTCAATTCGAATGAATGTTAAATTAAATCAGTCTCCTCTCCTCTAATCGGAACTTAATGAAATCTTATCTTGAAAGTCTCTTCTTGGGAAGTCTAGTCAACTTACACAAAAACACTATCATGAAAAGCAATTACATTAAACTTGTTTAGTAAACTAAAAAAGCTAGAACTTTTAGTTGGAATGTTAAAGTCTTCAACTATAGTGATAGCAATTTAGAGGTCTGATCATAAGAAAGCGATAATAGTTATAGCTCTGTTAGTTTAAAATTCAACTGACAAAAAAATAAGTTGATCCAATATCTTTGTATAGATATTTTCGTGTATACTTCAAAGTGGATCTATTAGGTACCAATAGTCATTCCGTACAACTAGATTAGGAAGATTGCATACCAAATGAGATTTAATTAACAACACTAAGTTTAGATGGAATAATTAGGAGTGTGTCATTGTTTAAATGTTCCCCATTTTCATTAGAACATACATCAATGAATAAGATAGCATGAGAGGCACTAGATTGGGAATTTACCATTTTGGGCATGATTAAACTTAGGCTTTATAATGACCTCATTTGTTCAACTTCAAGTAATGGGGGTGATATTGGAAAGTTAGGCAAATAATGGTCCTTATCTTATCATCTTTCGTTTGGGTTACGAACCAATTGGACATTTTAGGGCCCTTTTTCATTACTTGTACCAAATTTTTGTACCTTTTTCCTTTTTTATTACACTCTAAATTTATTTAAATATTTTAAATTATAATAAAATGTTTACATGTGTTAATGACAAGATACTACACTCTGGGTTCTATATTAGTTGTAGTACTATGATTTTTGTGTCAAAATTGTTTTTACCAAAATAGTAATTATTAGCTTTCTACAAATTTTACATCATATTTCTTTTGAAGTATAATTCTTGAATATAAATATATTGATAGAAAATAAAAAAAAAACTGTTAACATGATACTTAACGAAAATAAAGAATAAATAATGGTCGTAAGTAAAAAAATTACTTTCATACATTTGTTATATATTTAATGGAGAAAGAATAATATATCTTTAATTTATGTAAAGTAAAGTTTGTGGGTGTTTGGGATTGCTTGTTAAAAACTACTTTTAATTCTTAAAAAGGAGATAAGTTGAAAGGAGATAAAAGTATGTTTGGATGGAGATGAAAATGTGAGGAGAAAAATGAGTTTTTGAGAAGTTAAAAATTTTAACTTCTCAAAATTCTTTTTGAGAAGTCAAAAGGAGGTGTAAATAAGCAATCCCAAACATGATAAAATCGTGTAACTCTATACAAAAACTTAATTAAAAAAGTTTACTGGGGTGTGCCTTCGATATAAAAATCCATTTTAAAGAGAGAATCGTGTAATCACTGTTTGTTAGAGAAAACATGAGAGAATTGGCAATTATATGGTTAAATAACCATTTTAGTATCGCTATGATTAAAGTAACAATATCGTCTTCGGATGACATCCCTCGACTGATTTGGAAGAGAGAAAGGGGGGCGCGCATGACGATAAGAGAGAGTAAGGGCCGCTTGTGATAAAAGAAACGTAGTTGTGAGAGAGTGAGATGAGAGATGCGATGGTTAGAGTACATAAACTTTATTCATATTTGGTTATTCAAATAAGTTTTATTCTTTAATCCTAGAACGATTAACTCGAAATACTCTTTGATCTTTCTATTAAATCTATACTTTTATCTATCATGAAATTTAAACCCGTAATCATTTAAAGTCGAACAATTTTTCTACACATCTTGATTTCACATGCTACGATCCTTTTGTTTTTCTGTATTTTTTTTGAACGGCTCGTAATTCACTCCAAAATCCAGGTATCTTGCATTCCGCAACAGATTTCAATCTTCAATCTTAAATTAAACCTCTTATTACATACCCTACCTTTAAGCTATATGTATGTTTTGTTAAGTTTCTATTCTTTAACTAATACTTGATTAGTTTCAAAGTTTAGAGCTTTGTTAGGCATATGATTAAGGTCGCTTAAAATGCGCCGTAAGCGCAGTACACTTCATCATCTCCCTCCATTACACTCTCTGCGTATATATGCATACTTTAATACATAGTTACATCTCAGTATGCATATTATACAAATAGCCATGAAAGATCCGATTATTAAATAGCGATATTGCATCAAAGAAACCCAAATTTCGAAATCAACCCAGATCAACACAGTCAAAACCCACATCAAAACTTCCATCTTTATTCTAAGTCTTCAACCTAACGTCAATAAATTCCTTCACTTCTCTACATGCACATACATTGTTCATTTGATCTTTATGGATCCACCCATCATCAACGAGAGCTCGTTTTCAGCAGCTAATCCTTCGTCTTACAGTTTAACTGGGATCTGGTCCTATTCGTCTGTCAATGGGGGTCGAATTGAGGGGTTAGGGCTCAAAATGGGCACCCTTATTGGTCAAATTGGGGACCCGAATTACAATCGGGATGATGAATCGACGGTGACGGAGTACAGCGTTGGTGGTGGTAAGAAGCGGAGGGATGTTAATTTTGATGAAGAGTCTTCGAAGATTGTGTCGACTAGTAGTGCCATTGATTTGGTAATTTCTAAAATTCCCTCTTGAATTGACCTTTAAATTGAGTTTCAGAATGAAATTGAAGGTCTTTTAGTTCGATTTGTTGAATTCCTGTGCTTAATTTTTGTTTTTGAGTCATTAATTGGAGTTACCAAGTAGACCCTTGTGTGTGTTCTTCAGTTTTTGATGTGGGTCAGTATGTAATGATTCAAAATCTTGTTTATATACCTGTAAATGGTGATTTTCATGATGTTGAAAACTTTTGGATGAACAGTAAATGCTTTTGAGTTCAATTTGGTTCCTTTGATGTGTTTGTGTAATGAATTTATCAAAAGAATCTGAATATTTGATTTCACATGGAATGACAAGTGTTTATGAAATTGGCAGAATGTGTTGAATGGTAAAAGGATGAAGACATCAGGTTCAAATGATGAATTGGGTGGTTCAAAAACAGATCAAGAAATGAGCTCAGGGTCAGCTAGCAAAGCTCCTGCAGGTCAAACAAATAAACCCGCTGAACCACCTAAAGACTACATTCATGTTAGAGCGAGAAGAGGTCAAGCCACTGATAGACACAGTCTTGCTGAGAGAGTAATTTACTTCCATACTCGAAACTTCAATCTTGATTGTACTTTATCTTCTGTATCCCATGAATTTGATGGTTCTTCGATGATTTGAACTTTGTTTTTCAGGCTCGGAGAGAAAAGATCAGTGAAAGAATGAAAATCCTGCAAGATTTGGTCCCCGGATGCAACAAGGTGTGTATAAAGTCGTTTTATTAGTGTTATTGTGAGTTTTGTAGTGAAGGTTATTGATTTTTGGTATTATATATCAGGTTATAGGAAAAGCACTTGTTCTTGATGAGATAATTAATTATATCCAATCATTGCAACATCAAGTTGAGGTAATTCTTGTTATTAAGTTAGAAATTTTTCTTATGCTAATAATCGATCTATTTGACATCAAACTGGTATGTTTTTCTATGTTACAGTTCTTGTCTATGAAGCTCGAAGCGGTAAATACAAGGATGGCCTCGCCTGTAGAAGGATTTCCTACAAAAGATGTAAGTTTTGTTTGTCAGATTTTTCTTTTTAAATCATGAGAATCCATTAGGGAAAAATCATGAGACTCTACGAATACCTTCCTAACCAATAGGACGAGGTAAAGTGCAACTTACGCAAGGTTAGTGCCTTCAAGGGGTTAAGTCGGAAAATAGTGAAAGCTAGATTCAAACATAAGACCTCTGCTAGTTAGGCACTTACCACTAGCCCTTCCCCTTGAAGGTTTTTGTTCGTCGATTTGTTGAAACTTTATTGCTAAATCTTGCTTGTCAAATCGGAAACTATTTTTAAGGAAAAGATGATTACAGTTTTTTGATAATAATTGAGATCTAAACCGTCAAACAACGATTGAACCCGTGATCAATCTTAAGAGGGTGTTTTAGTGTGCACTTTGTAAACTGATTCCTGTGACATGAAAACACAAAATCAAACTCAAATAATTAGTTGATTAAAGTCAAGAATACTTAATTAACTTTTTCTTCATCTCAAGAATCAATTCTTTTTCACCTACTCCTAACGTGCACCTAAAATTATGAATATTTTGATCTTAACTAATCATAAAGTCATATCATCACTATTTGTCAAATCTTATAGCTCATATCACAATACTCATTTCAGGACGCACATCCAAACACCCTTTTAAATATTTCTTAGTGTCTCTCGTCTCTTGTTCTATTTCAAGCTTGCATACAAATGTGTTTCTTGAACCATATAAGACGTTGATCCTTGCAGCTCGGGCCACAACCCCTTGATGCAGCCGGACTCCTATTTGGCTCACAAACAACCAGACCATTTGGACACGAGTCCCAACCTGAATGGCTTCATATGCAGTTAGGTAATAACTTTGGGCGAATGACATGAACCCCAGACCGGACCACACCAGACCCCCACCACGTGTTATATTTTTAGCCAATTAGAAATCAGGAAATCTAGCAGTTGCATTAATTGACATGTGTGATTGCATGACTTCTGTTATATATATAGAAAATTGTATCGGAATCAAAGTACTATTGATATTGATATTTAAGGTGTTTGTAGTTTGTACCATACCATCTGTAGAAATTTGCATTTCAGGGTTACATGTATCTTATTGACATATCAAATGTACTTGGACTAGCTATACTTAGAAAAAGTTTCATTATTGAACATGGTGTTACAAGTTCATATCTTTCACATGGTTTACTCTTTACTTGGACTACAAATCATTGGTATGTCGTCATGTCCATCACCGTATAATCTTGAATTCGGATATTTTTTGTACTTGATCTGATAAACTATCACGTCCTTATATTTTTATTTTATTATACTCGACCAAGATCTTTATTTGTTAGAAAATCATGAAAGTAGTTTATAGTTATTTATCTCAGTGTGTGTTATATAGTCATGTAAGTGAATAATTATGTGTATAGAAACCTATTAAAATTACTATGATTTTTAAAAAGTTATTTTGTTAACTTTGTTTTACCTTTTTTAGATAGTACCCACATACATGCATTGGTGATATTCATTTGGAAACATTTGGCTCAGAGTATATCAATGTGGTACATTTGTATGGACGCATTTTATAAGAAATAAATGAGAATTGAGTTTAAGGTTATAAAATTTAATTAAAAGTCATAATTTTTCTCTAAATTTCGTACCATTTCATTGAATTAACTAACTATTAGTACAGAGTCGTACCATTTAAAGAAAAATTGTATCATTTCATGAATTGAGTAATTATTAAATGAATAGTCATAATTAACGCGGAGACAACTTTTCATGAAAAATCACCGGAAAGCATATCATATAACATATGTTTGGATATCTTTTCAAAGACATAAAAGAATTGTAAATCATATAAGCTCATAGTTAGAAGTTTGTTTGGCTTGTAACCTGCTTATAATACATCTTTTTACGGTAATAAAAAAGTAACTATAATAGACACGTGACAACATCACGTTTCTTGTCATTAATTTTTTTTCGCTTTTCTTTCGTATTAAATAATTACATTAATGACTAATAATTATGTTAATATATTTTTAGATTACAAATAGTTATTTAATAAATTAAGAAATCTATGTTTTTATTAATGTTACTTCTAAGAAAACAAATTTTTATAAATTAAGAATTTTTTCTATAACATCAAACTTTTTAAAAAATACATCATATATTTAAATTTTGTGTTTTTAAAAGTAAAATTTTTATAAACCTAAAATAAATAAAATTGATTTTTTTAAAAAGATAAAACGATTTGTTTTGAAACAAAATGTTTACTTTCTTTTTTGAAAAAAACAAAACAAAAATTAAAATTTTGATATCATTTTTTCATTACTTATATTTTTTACTTATACTAATTTCACTTATATTTTATCTTAAAATATATTTTACAATTAACTAATTTTTATTTTGTTTATTAACACCTGTGATACAGTTAAAATATAATTTTCATTTTATTTATTAAATCCTATGATACACGGTTTACAAACAAGTTAATATAATATGTATAGATGCGAGATCTTACACTAAAATTCTAAAAGCATTACGGGTTAAAGGGGTTAAAACCAAATAATTCACTTGCATAGACGAACAGTTCCTTCAAATGCTAAATAGAGCAAAAACAGTACATTGCTCTCAAGTTTCTGAACCCACAAAAAGTCCAATTCTTGTTTTTTTTTCTTTTTAAATTGTTTCGATTTTGAAACACACACACAGAAAAAAAAATGAAAAACTCATATATTCTATTAGTCCTGTATATGTAGATCAATTGTAATAAGAATGTTATTGATGACATTGACAAAACATCACTTAATAATACAAAAGTCAAAGGAAAAACTTAAACCATAATTATTCCTATAGGCGACAAATATAAGATTTATCGTTAAGAGGTTAAATGGGTCGAGTAAAAAACAAGACCGGTAAAAAAGAAGCAAAATCTAGGTTGAGTTAAAGAAAGTAACAAATAACAATAAAATTACATGAAGGAATAATCAACAAAGAACTAATAATATTAATTATTCTGTCTATTCATAACAATTTATTATTAATATAATGCTAATTATCAACTTGATTTATACTCTGTAGTTTTATCTTATATTTAAAAGGTTGTGCTTTTAATTGTCTTTTGGTCAACATAATTCTTAAGTGTTAGGTAAATCAAATGTGGGGGATTTCAAAAAGCATTTTGGGAATCATGCACTACATGTTTTTTAGAGTATAAACTTAACAATAAATAATCGAAAAAACTCATTTTCATTGTATTTTTTTTTAAATGGTCAACGAATAATTTTTAAAGCTGGATCCGAGTAAACTCACTGAAGCAAGGGCACCCACACCCGCGAACACATACAACATTGATGACTAGGTCCGCCCTTCATTTCAGAGGAAACCCACCACCAAAAGGTTCATTGTGATAAAACGTCTAGGTTACTTGAAACATTTTGCACTAACTTAGACTTGAACCCAACTTATACTTTGAAAAGAAATGAGGCGTCCCTTCTCAAACAAATTGATTTAGGACTAATTGGCATTCTAATTTATAAACACTATCAACTTATAACTTTCATTGCACACTAGTACGTGTCAAAAAGTGCATTACATTTTTTAACGGTCAAGTGTATTAAAACATTGATTGGACTAACATTAAGGATTTATTTTTTAAATTAATAATTTGAATAATATTAATGCCCATGCTCTAATGCATGGTTTACGACAGTGTTTCATTAACCGGGCGTGTGTCCGCCACAACGCACGGAGGCTAAATTGCTAGTTCTAATGCTAACAATCAAAAAGGTTAATGAATGGTGTTTTTATATAAGTGGTCTATGTGTGCGGGATCACGCACCATGTAATGCCATGATTCTTATCATGCTTTACACGTTTTACTTCCATAGATTGCCAGTGTGTTCTTTCGCTCTTACCTTACGGACGTAAATCTCGAAAAGAAGCCTTAATTCAAGCCTACAAACTTGTTCATAGCATTGCCATCGCCTGCAACTTGTTCATAACATTTATCAAATATACAAAGATCATTAAAATTCAAGCTTAATTCTAGATTATTTAGAACTTTAATCAAATTACAAATTAAAGGGTTTAAATAATAGTTCTAATCATAACTAAAGGCATAGTGTGAAAATGCTTACCTATTTGGCCATTTATCTTTTCTTTTCAATTATGCTAAAAAAATAAAAAAATAAAATAAATTATTAGCATGAAACCAAATAAGTACGTATGTTACATCTAACCCGCTCATACTCGTAAACTCCTCTAATATTGTACGATTGACATGTGACCGTAAAACTATAAAAAACGAACTAATGTTAAATTGTTGTTATATCTGATCAAAATAATATAGTGATGAAAGTTATACATAATATTCAAGCTCTATATTAAATTATTGTTAGAAAAAGTTTTCGAACTATAAAAATAGTGATCAGGTTGAGTATCATTCCCAAATCGCACACACAAACGTTTCACAATCAAGTTTCATGATAAGTACTTACATGCTAAAAATAATTTAAAGATCATTCATAAAGTGAAAAGTTAGACAAATACAAGGACCACATCTGTAAAATCATCTTAGACAACTAATAAGTAGTTTAACCACCCCTATAATATCAAACAATTCAAAACCCACCCCTCCATCTCTCCAAAAACCTAATAATATCTCTCGCCGCCGGCAGGTATGAGCGAACCGTGAGCAAATTCTCCGGCGACTCCGGCGGAGCTCCGATCAACTTAAATGCTAATCATCCTTCAACATCTTCAAATCCGTTCAATTCGTACGATCCGTAACAATGCCGTTGCAATCGGATCTAGATCGTCAGATCGATCACTTGATGGAATGTAAGCCGCTGCCGGAGGCGGAGGTGCGGACGCTGTGTGATCAGGCTAGGGCTATTCTGGTGGAGGAGTGGAATGTACAGCCGGTGAAATGTCCGGTGACTGTGTGTGGCGATATACATGGACAGTTTCACGATTTGCTTGAGCTGTTTCGCATCGGAGGCAGTGCTCCTGACACGAATTACTTGTTTATGGGAGATTATGTTGGTTAGTGATGTGCATTTTTGAATTGAATGTTGTAGATGTTGATGTGGTTGCTCGTATGGTGTTGATTAGGTGAAATTTGATTAGTTGTTGTGGTTGATGTGAGGTTAAATTGATTAGATGTTGAGTATGTTGTTGTTTGATTCGTGCAGATAGAGGTTATTACTCGGTGGAGACTGTCACACTTCTTGTGGCATTGAAGGTTCGTTATAGAGATAGGATTACCATTCTTAGAGGAAACCATGAGAGCCGGCAAATAACTCAAGTGTGAGATTACAGTTCTTTACCTTCTATTTTCTTTGTACCAGAAGGTCTATTTTGTGCTATATTCAGTTGTCAAGATCAATATTTTCTAAACATGTAGTGGTAAGCGTTTGAGTTGTCTAGTAGAATTCTTAGGGTCAAAGGTTCGAGTTCAACTTCCATGGTTTGTGTTTGCTCCAACATCTGCCTGATTTAAGCTGCGTTTTATCTGATCCTATTGGTTAGCAGGGTGTTAATTGGTTAACTATCCCACTGTGTTTCTTATTTTAAGTAAAAAAAGGTGGTGTTTCCCTAGCCTTAATATCTCCTTTCAGGTATGGATTTTATGATGAATGCTTGAGGAAGTATGGAAATGCAAATGTGTGGAAACATTTTACTGACCTTTTTGATTATCTACCTCTCACTGCCCTTATCGAGAGTCAGGTTCAAATATCTACCTTGCTTTCTGTTTTGAGCTGGGAGAGCCTTGTAATAATGTTGTTTATTTGATATTATTTTTCTGATTGCAGATTTTTTGTCTGCATGGTGGTTTGTCTCCATCTTTGGATACACTAGATAACATACGCGCATTAGATCGCATACAAGAGGTCACAACGTTAATAATATGTGAACCATACATAGAATCCTTTAAACGTGGCCATGGATTAACATCTTTTATTCTATCATAATGTTTTTTTTATTGTTGGAATTAGGTTCCTCATGAGGGGCCAATGTGTGACCTCTTGTGGTCTGATCCTGATGACCGATGTGGTTGGGGAATCTCTCCTCGTGGAGCTGGGTACACTTTTGGGCAGGATATAGCCGCACAATATAACCATACAAACGGACTCAGTCTTATTTCGAGGGCTCATCAGCTAGTCATGGAAGGTTACAATTGGCCTCAGGTTTGTAACATCAGTTATCTTATACCCAGTTCATACTGTGTACTTATGAATGGGTAGATTTGGGTAGTGTTCCATCTCAAACTGGTCAATAATATAAGAATTTGCTAAAAATGGATGGGTTCTATTCTTGATAGATGCATTCTAAATTGTTTTTATTCAAGATTTTGATTTTTATTGTAATAATACTGCGTTTATGTTAATTAACACGTTATCTATTCATTTTTTTTCTTAAAAGATAGACAAAAAAGTGTTTACAGGTCAACTTGAACAGACATGGTCAGTTCCTACCCCGTACTAAACATGATTTGTTTCAACCCGTACTCGTGAACTGACCCACCCATCTTGCCAGCTGGCATGTATCCTCTTTCTGAAACCTTGCATGTCATTTTGCAGGAGAAAAATGTTGTAACCATATTTAGTGCGCCAAACTACTGCTACAGATGTGGAAATTTGGCTGCGATACTTGAAGTTGGGGAGAATATGGACCAGAATTTCTTACAATTTGACCCAGCCCCTCGCCAAATTGAGCCTGATGTTGCCCGGAGAACTCCAGATTACTTCTTGTAAATTTGTGTTTGATAATATGACCTTCGCAAGCGTCTTATTAATGTTGTTACAGTTTTCACTTTAGCTTAGTAGAGAGTCTCCTATTTCTTGCGGATTAAGACAATTGCATGATTGTTTGTTCCTTGTTCCATTTGTGATTATTTGTTTGACTCTTTGGCCCTGGTTCATGTATCGTTTTCAGTAAGCAGAAATTTCAGTTAACCATTAAATTTAATCGGAATACACATGGAGCCAAGCATGTGAATGTTTATAATTTGGAGCCATGCTACGTGCACCACATATTTTATTTTAGTAGAAACCAAAACAGAACCATCAACATTTTGGGAAACACACATGACTTATGAGTTACCAACATTCTTCAGGTTCTCAGATTTGTTTTGCAGAACCCATTGAGCAATTTACTCAGATCTACTAAGGATTCTGATGTGTGTTGCCATGTCATCATCTTTACCATTTTATGCATGCAAATTTATATGTTTTAATTCTAGTATTTCTTTAGCTTTGGTTTTAATTCACATGTGTTAAATAAAGGGCAGTAGAGGGGGATGCCCCATGCTCCCACGTTCTTGTCGGTAGTGGGTTAGTAGGAGTTGTTGGGGTAGGTTTATACTCTTTATAATTATGTTTTTCTTTTGTGAATGAGGCATGCAGAAGAATTAGTTCTTGGTGCTGTTTATTTTTTTCTGCAGCAAAATGTCTGCAGTCTGCGGACCACGTCTGCAGACATCTGCAGCAGAAGAGGTGGACCAAACGTCTGCAGTTTGCAATAAAAAGACTTTTTGTTTTTTAACATCTGCATACTATAAAAATAGCATGTAATTAAAAATGTCAAATTCATCCACCATTATCATCTCCCTCCTCCTAATCTCCACCACCACAACCACCACCACCACCACCACCACCATTTCTAAGGTTCATCTTCTTCATCTCATTTCTTTCTGTTCATCTTCAAATTCACCTTGTTGTTTGACTTCTAATTCCCCTAAATCTTGACCTATTCCTTTTTCTTTAATGATGCAATTATCTTCCATTAATGGAGAGTCAACAAACAATTCATGAACAGTGAAGCTACCTTCATCTTCATCTACACCCATTTCCTCTACAAAGCCATCTTCATCTCCATCTTCCTGTTAATCCTTCCACTATTCCCCTCACAAGCCCCTGAATTCATCAACAACAAAACCCTAACCCTCACAAGCTGGGAGTTTCTGCAACTCATCTTCGTCTCCATCGCCGTCTCGTACGACCTCTTCAGCAAGCGAAACGACGAACCCCACAAAGAAGAACCACCGTTCAAATCCGATAACCCCCAATCGTAGGTCGCCAGATTACTTCAAGGATCATCGGTTTTTGATGATGCTTGTGAAGCCCCATCTGGGGGTAACGATAGGGTTTTTCCCGTTCGGAGCTTGAAATCCGGTTGTTGTTGTTGCTAAAGAGTCTGATGATGCGGTAATCGTCGAAAAACCTCTACTTTTGCCCGTTCAGAGCTTGAAATCCGGTGGGTCTGAAGCTCCGGCGACCGATTCTCCGGCGAGTTCTTAGCTAGATCAAACTGGAGACGTGTTTCAAGAAACTTAAACAAGCTGAAACAAGAGGAATCGGAGGGGAATATGGTGAGGGGAAGGAGGAGGGTAGAAGGATAGTAGAAGAGGTTAGAAGTGGTTAGAAGTGAATAGGTTATGTCTTTTTCATGCAGACATCAGGAAGACCTTGGAAGACCTTTTTTAATGAAAATTCTTCAAAAAACAAACAATATGCAGACCTCAATGTCTGCGCGTGGTCTGCGCGGCGCAGACAAAAGAGGTCAGGAAGTGCTTCTCAGAAAAACAAACAACTCCTAAGTCCTTCTATTTTCTCAAGTTTCTTTCTTACTTTCTTGGCCATTTGAATTATCCAGTTGGTCCACAACAAGTGGTATCAGAGCGGTCGATCCAATGGAAATCCGTAAAGTCTCCAATGCCGAGTTCCAACAACAACCCAAGATCACTTCGCTCAACATGAAGCCATGTTCAAAAAGATTTTGGTTGAAATGCAAAGCCTTAATGCCTCCTTGCAAGCACAACGTGATCAAAGATCATCCGGGTCACCCTCTGGCAGCAGCAAAATCGTTTCCCAACACTCGAAACCCTACCTGAAGTTATCCTTTCCCCGTTTCGGTGGTGACGGTCCGGCTGGTTGGCTCTATCAAGCGGAGCAGTATTTTGCATTTCAGCGGGTCGAAGATGGTGACAAGGTACACCTAGCTTCTTTTCATCTCGATGGCATTGCCTTGCAGTGGCATAGGTGGCTCGAAAAATCTAGGGGACCGATGACCTGGGTGGAGTTTTCTAAGGCCGTCCATGCTCGTTTTGGCCCTACCGATTATGAGAATCCTGCTGAAGCCCTCTCTCGCCTCAAACAGACCACCACGGTGGTTGCTTACCAAGAGGAATTTGAACACCTCTCCCATCGTGTTGATGGCTTACCGGAGCCCTTTTTGATCGGATGTTTCGTGGGCGGACTCAAGGATGAGATTCGCTTAGAAGTTAAGGTGAAATCCCCACGATCATTGTCTGATGCAATTGGGTTGGCACGTCTCGTGGAAGAAAAATTGAAGCTGGGCCAACTCTCTGATTCCAGTGAAGACCCAACTGCTGCAGGTCTTTTGGGACCAACTCCCACCCCCCGGTTGGCTCTTCCGGCTCCTAATACAGCTCGACGTCTCACAAGTGCTGAAATTCGTGACAGACATGCTAAAGGCTTATGTTATTATTGTGATGAAACGTATAAGCCGGGCCACAAGTGTCTTAACCGCAAATGATGATGATCGTCGACGCCGTAGACAACCTCGATCTTCACCTTGAGGACAAGGTGAATTCAAGTGGGGTGGAATGATGTGTGTTGCCATGTCATCATCTTTACCACTTTATGCATGCAAATTTATATGTTTTAATTCTAGTATTTCTTTAGTTTTGGTTTTAATTCACATGTGTTAAATAAAGGCAGTAGAGGGGATGCCCCATGCTCCCATGTTGTTTTGGTAGTGGGTTAGTAGGAGTTGTTGGGGTAGGTTTGTAATCTTTATAATTATGTTTTTATTTTGTGAATGAGGCATGCAGAAGAATTAGTTCTAAGTCCTTCTTAATTTTCTCAAGTTTCTTTCTTACTTTCTTGGCCATTTGAATTACCCAGTTGGTCCACAACAGATCCAATCAGACTGACTCTAAGCGCTTCTACTACCACATGGTTTATTTTCTTTATCTCTTCTACTTGAAGCCGAACGTGGTATAGCAGGAAACGAGTCTTCGGGTTGGGTTTACCCGAAGCATTGCTTGAATAAAATGATTAGGGGGTGTTATGCGTAAAATTTGCACTCATGACAACTTTTGACTTGTTTGACTTGTTTCTATTTTGCTTCTTCTTTGTTTTACATATTTATAAGTAAATGGGTCAAAATTGCCACCTTTTCTCGGAGCATTATTAACTTGGCTGCAGCATGTCTAGTTACAAGATTCTAGCTTTTGGATCGTAAATGCTGATCCCAAGATATAAAACTACTTGTAATATTCTCAGGTATATGCAATCTTATGTCCTGAGCTTTCGAAGATTTTGAGCAATCTCAGTAAGAAGGTCAGCTCTTTCATCACCCTTTTGTAGAGTCATTTTGGTGTTCTTCAGGTATCCACTGTCTGCTTCAATCACACTCATTTTTTCCTTAATTATAGACATCTCTCTTTCTAGAGTTGCTTTCTTTTCTTCTCCTGTTAATCCACATACAATAAAAATTAGAAGCAGATATAGGCGGTCAAATGGCATTCTGACACATATTTTTAGATAATAATTAAGCCTTCGTTTTAAAAAGCGTGCATGAGGTATGAGCCATGTGAAGTTGGTTAAAAGTTGTGAAAAATAGGGTGCGGAGGAGGCTAATATGTAAAATGAACAAAATGGTGAAGAGATTATGAATGGTTTACTTGAGGAATAAGGCTAACATGTAAAGAGATAAGAGGGATGGCTCATGCCTTGGCTTTTAGGGCCCCTGTTGGGCGCTTAGATGGCCTCACGTCTTTTAAAACCAAGGATTAAGCAGACGCCTAAATGGACATATAAGATGTTAATTTGATTGCAGTTTCTAAACATAAACAATTTTAGACAAGTTGGACAGCAGGTTTACAAGTTGTATTGCGTTCAACGTGTGGCTTAGTTTCTCTTTTAGATAATTCTTTGAGTAAATTACCATTTGCATACCTGAGGTTTGGTGATTTTGATCATTTGCATCCCTACAGTTTAAAAATCCTCATATACTCCCTAACGTTTCATTTTTGTTCCCATTTTAATCCAAAACACTAACACCGTTAACTTATTCTGTTAACTTTTTGTAAAAAGACTAAATTGCCCTTTCTCTCTTTCTATTTCTCTCTCTATCTCTTAACCCTTAACCCCAACCCTCACCCACTCCACCACCACAACCACCGTCACCACTTCCACCGCCGTCACCACCGTCATCCACCACCACCGTCACCATCGTCAATCACCAGTAGGCATAATCGTAATCGTAATCGTATTCGTAATCGTAATCGTATTCGTAACCGTAATTCCTAACAGTAGCACAGTTCAATTGGACGTTGTGGTCCGATTACGATATACGTTGCTTTCAATGCACTCCAATCGCTATTTCATGCCCTAAATCTCGAGAAATTTTGATCGACATCGGTACGCACAATCCGCTATTGAAGAACACACATCACTTGTACGAGATCTGTAATTTGATTGAAGAAAGCGAAAGGTGAGTGAACGAACGACTTTTCTCTGCTGTCGAAAGTTAAGAGTACTGTTTGGCAGTGTGTTTAATGCTTTAGTGTTGAATTTGCCTTTGAAATTCGCTTGCTGCAATCGTTTTCGTCGGAATATTCGGTTCGTATTGGCGATTTTCCTTGCGGAGCTGTTTGTTCTTCAATGGAGAAGCGTGAGGAGTTACGTATGGAAACGTTTCAGTTCGTTGAGGAAATTCAGAGCCTGATCTCCGTCGTACCACCGCCGGAGGCCGGTAGTTCGTTCACGGCACTTCTAGAACTCCCACCGAATCAGGCGGTGAAGCTTCTACACTCTCCTGATGAAAATACACCGATCATTGGAACGGACAATTCGTTGGAGACGACGAGTTCAATTCTCCCGAATTCGAGCCCTAATAACTTCAATTCGGTGAAAGAAGAACCGATTGATTCCGATTCTCTGCATAATTCATCACCAAATCCGTCAGATCCGATAATATCGAAATCAACTAAGCGGAAGGAGCGTGAGAAGAATGTTTGTATCGATTTGTGACATCATTCACCTTTTTAACCTACCTGTTGCTTCAATTTCGTCTAACCGAGTTCTAATTTCATAAATTCAGGTGAAATCATCGGCGAAGAAGAGCAAAACTTTGCAAATGAGAACGATGGTGATGAGCTTCCGTACGTTCACGTTCGTGCTCGCAGGGGTCAAGCAACAGATAGCCATAGTTTAGCAGAACGAGTAAACATCTCGTATGGTGGTGATGGTGGTGGTGGATGACGGTGGTGGTGGATGACGGTGGTGGTGGATGACGGTGGTGACGGCGGTGGAAGTGGTGACGGTGGTTGTGGTGGTGGAGTGGGTGGGGGTTGTGGGTTAAGGGTTAAGAGATAGAGAGAGAAATAGATAAAGAGAGAGGGCAATTTAGTTCTTTTTACAAAAAGTTAACAGAATGGTTCACCAAACCTGGTATGTTAATTTACTCTAATTCTTTTGATTTGACTTGACGTAAATCTATGTAGTCAAAGGCGTGCCTAGGTAGGCAAGGCGAGGCCAAATCACCTTGGGTGCTGGCAGGCGGAAAAAATCAGTTAGAACTGGGAAAAAAACTTCCTAAAGAGCCAAAGATGGTTTACATTTTCTTTTTAAGCGTCTTGCGGCTAGGCGACAGACTCATCCATTTCGCCTTGAGGTGCGCCTAGCACCTTTGACTACTTAGGAACGTGAGCATGAAGATTACTAATTTGTAAAAGATTATAGAAGTACCTCTATCTTTATCTTCATGCTCCCCTTCATCTGAAGATGATTGTATAAGATTTTCCAAGTTATTCAACATACCCGAAATCTGATACCTTTCGGTTTCAAAATCCGATCTTTTCTGGCTTTTGGTTTCCTGGTAATCTAAAGCACCCACAAATAGATCCCTTTCTTTTTTCTTAATCTCACCATATTTTTCTCTGTAAGTCTCGAGTTCAGCTTCCATAACCTTAATATCTTTCTCCTTTTGAATAAGCATATCTTTAAGTATCTGAATTGCTTCATCATCATACTCAGCTTGTTCCTCCATCATTCTCTGATACTGCAAAGCTTCCATTTCAATAGAAGCTTTCTCCGCTTGCAATCGTGTGATCATAGCCATTGAATTATTAGCTGCAACAGCCGAAGCACTTCTTTCTGCATTAAGTTCTTGATATAACACCATCAGCATTCGTTTATCCGAACGAACCTGCCTTTTTAATATCTGGAGAGTCGAGTCGCCTTCTACTGGCGCGTCATCATTCAAATCAGAAACCAAATCTGGTCTTTCTGGGAACTTTTTGGTAAGCTTGCTGGTAAATCTTGGACTGTTTGCAACTGCTGATCTGCAAGCGGTACACCGAAGAATTTGTTTCCTTTTCCATAGCTCGGGGTTTTCAAAGGTTCATCTGCTAGTTCTTCAGAATCAGGCAGCAATGATGCCGTTGTAGATCTCGTGTCGTCTTTAACTGCTGTATCTATCAGATTGTTTTGAGATAAAACTTGCATTAGATGTCGGGTACAAGGATACTAAATTCAGGTCGTACTCAGGTTTTGAGTTGTGCTGAAATGAAAGTGAAAATAAGTGTTGTTTGAAAACATTTGGCACCTAAGGGAAAAAAGTTTTAGTTTTGTAAATTATTTGCTATGGACTTATGTGATTTTATTAGTACCTTGTAGAAAAAAGTTAATTTTTGCAATTTAATGTAATTGCTTTTAACTGATTCGTGTTATTCCGACCTGTATTTATTTGTATTTTACTCATTGTCGCTATCATACGTAAGCTGTAAACAAGTCGAGCCAGACCTGAGTTTGCCTCGTTTCAAATAATATGTCAAAGCTCAAGCTCGATTCATGAGCAATTTTTAGACTGAGCTCTATATTATTTATTTATGTACATATAGCGCTCACTGGTTCATTATCAGACATTAACTTGAGCTCATAACAGTGAAAAGAACTCACTTTTGGAATCTGTGTTCAATCCATAGTCATCCTCAGGCACATCTGGTTCATTATCAGATTTACTTGAGCTCTGTATACCTCATTTGAGACAATTCTGCGTTCTTTGCATTGTCGTTTCTCCATCCATCGGTGTCAAAGGTGCTCGAGGAGAGAAAGCTGGTGCTGTCAATGAAGCGCGAAGGTTCGATGGGGTCCTAATGAAACTTTAGAAGACGTTCTCTTCTTAAACGATTCACCACAACACGAACACTTACTCATCTGATCAGCAGCCTTCGTGTTAACACTCGTCTCTTTTCCTGTTTTCACCTGTTTCAGTTTCATTTCCCGATCACCATCTTTATATACGTTCGATTGTTTTTTCTCAACAGGCTTTTTAGTATCAAGAGCATCTGATTCTTTTTTCGGGTTGAAAGGAGATTAGACAACCATCACACATGTTCGAATATCAGACAATTTTCTATGGACGTGACAGTAAGCCAACGAAGATATGTCCTTTTTGTGAGATTCACATATTGAGTTGTTGTAGTATAAGCTTGGGTTGGTAGCTGCGAGGGACTGGTCGATTCGGGTGCAAAGGACGCATGGCGGATCCAGTTGAAAGATCGTGGCGAATTTGTGAGAGAGAAACGCGATGAATCCATCGATGAAAAGAGAAGCTATTAGGCACCATTCGAGTATGGCTCCTACTACGAAGTGGGGGAATTCACCCAGTTCTTCCTCGATGAACATCCGGAATGTTCTTTTTGACATTTTCGGGTTTGGAGGAAGGAAATCAAGAAACCAAAAGAAACTGAATTTGAGAATGTTGAGAAGAAAGCAATGGAGGAAGTAATCTATGTGAAGATCCACTTTTCTAGAAATGTTTTTCAGAGAAAGAGATTTGTTTGTGTAATACTAAACAAGGTTTGAAGTGATTAGTGACTGGGAATTTCCATGTTTTTGGGTTACTAAATATAGAAGTGGTCTGTTGTTAACTAAATTAACGGTCAATCATACACTGTTCTACCAAATTGTACCAGCTTACGACGTCGTTTTGTTTGATTATTTCCAAAGTTATTAATCAGGTAATGTTGACGTTTTTAATAGAGCGTGGATATTTGTACATCCCAAAATTATAAATTAACACTCTAAATTTTTAAACGGGTCGTATAGTCTCATAAGCGTCATATACGGGGCTCGTATAGCTCTATACGGGGCCTCATATAGCTCTATACGGGACGTATAACCCATCTGACAGCCCCCTGAATATTTCCTCGTAGTCAATGTTGAAACTTGCTATACGCGTCGTATAGCGTTATTTGTGTCGTATAGAGGGCCGTATAAGGCTATATGGGTGTGCAGCTCTCTGACAGCCCCCCTGAATGATCACTATAAAATGACAAGTTGTGTTATTTATAAACACAAATGATCATTGTTTAGTTGTTTGATTTTTTAGTGATTTCTTATTGTTTTTCATTACTATAAAAACACAATTTAGGTTATGATCATTTGTGTTTTTTATTAATGAAAAACAATAAAAAATCACTAAAAAATCAAACGAAACGTGACATTTTTTAAAACAATTACAATAATGTTTCAATTTGTTTAAATATTGTCACATTTCATTTAATTGTTATAGTAATTGCTTATTGTTTTACATTATGAGCGTTTAGGTTTCGTAACTTCATTCTAATAATCACGAGCTTAGAAATACCCGCCCGAAATTGATTTAGTAATTAATTTAGCCGCTAATAGTTAAAAAAAATCACAATGTGGCGACAACTTTTAGCGGCGACATCTATAGAATTAGCGGCGACATCTTTAGCGGCGACCTATTAGCGGGGAACATTTGACCAACAGCGACTAACTTTTAGCGGCGACCTCGGCGACAATCAGGGGTATTAGCGGCGATAATTGTCGCCGCTAATGATCGAAAATTTTGCAGTGAGGGTCGAAACACTGAGAACGAGGGGCTGTCAGAGGGCTATACGCCTCATATAGCCCTATACGGCCCTCTATTCCGACACATATATGACTACACGATGCGTATAATAAATATCGACACTGACTATGAGGAAAATTCAGGAGGCTGTCAGAGTGGTTATGCGCTCCGTATAGAGTTATATGACCCCCCTATAACACGCATATAGAGCTATACAACACGTACAGAAATTTGGATTGTTGATTTATATCTTTGGGGTGTCTAAATATCATGTCCCTTTTTTTTTATCAAGCTATATCAATTAGAATAGAAATATCCTGTCCCTTTTTTTTATCAAGCTATATCAATTAGAATAGAAATGCGTATAATAAATATCGACAAAAAGACGTAAATGATGTGATTATTTTAATTATGTAGAACGTAAAATTACAAAAGTTTCAATTGGGAGTTTGTTACAAGAATGTGATTACGTGAAGGCATAGATAGCAAGTACGATAAGATCTCCTAATTAAAAATTCTAGAAATGACCTGAATTTTAAAAAGGGGACCAAAAGAAAAGACGACATGTCATTAACATGAAATATAAATTAAAATCTTTTATCAATAGATAAACAGATGTTAGCATCAATTGGTTACTTTAAGAAAAAGAATATTTCATCAAGAGTGATAAATACACATGACGTTACATGAATGAGGTATGCACAATTGAGAGGGATTTTACACCTAAAAACCTTGAGTAAACATCAATGGTGTAAGTATACCTCCGATAATACAACGTTGCGATCTCTTCTTCATCATCTCCGTATTGAGTTCCATAACTCTTCATTCGAGTAAGTAATCATTTACAATAAAAGTATTCAGAGTTTTTCTGTCTATCAAAACTGCTAATGGTTTAATATTGTTCTATTATTATAAACGTTTTTTAATGTTAAAATCAAATAAGTTAAATGAAAGAGATTTGCAACTTGGTTAGTATTTATTGACCATTATTTTAAAAAAATCACTAAATGATTACCACGTGTTATAATTGATGATTGAGATAATTCATTTTTAAAATTTATGAAAAAAAAAATTATCACGATAGAACAATACTAGAACTTGAGTGATTTTTATTGTTTTAAACTATAAGTGAATTTATTAAAACAATATTAAGGTTTATTACAGTATTTTGATTGTATTTGTAAACAAGAATATTAAACACCAATTGATTAAAGTTTGATAGAGATAGTAGCAGATATGGTCCGATTGAAGTTTGATTATTTTCTAATTTAATGGAAGTACAAGTTTAACCTAACACCTCTTAATTTATAGGTGTTTTGTCCTTCCAAAATCCATATTTTTTCTTGAAAAATTTATTAAAACATGCAAGTTTTAATGGGTGTTTTTGTCTAAAAAGTTGAACGTTTGATGGTGTTCACATGAGATCAGATCTTTTAGCTCACTTTTGTGTCTTATCTTAACTTGTAACATAATACAATATTATGTGCACATTAGGCAATGCACAAAATGTAAGACAATGAAAACTTATAAAAGTTCATGGTTGCAGCCATTGACAAAGGTCTGGCCTATAATAGAACTTGACAATATTCAAGTTGTAATAAAAAAGAACGTTCCCGGTTCTTGACTTAGCTTCCACTTTATGCAGTCTGATGTACGTAGCCTTACCCTACCTTTTGTGCAAGAGGTTGTTTCCCATGGCTATATCTCTTAACCTCAAAAAACAACAACCTTACGGTTGCTTTGAATGTTATCTTCTCAAGTTGTAATAATTAACCATAAATCAAATATACATGTTTGAAATGGTATTCCAACTGCTGCAGCTAATAAAGTTAAAAGTATATGTTTGGGGTCGGACGGATTCTATGAGACACAGAGGAGAGAGGGAGTGGGAGAAGAGACGAATAGGGGGATTTTGGCTGTGTTTTTCTGCTATCCAAGGGAAAACCGTGGTTGTCGGTGACATGACTAACGTTTTTAGGTTTCCTGGAGAAGAAAACTTCTGATCATAAGGTCTGAGCTTCCTAGAGGATTTATAACTTATACCGGCTAAGGTTAGATGGTTGGACACTCGGACCCTCTAACTGACTGACAGGTCGGTTTGATCTATAAATATATTCTTTTCCATATTCAAAAAAATATAACTATTTAAAATATTAATTATTATTATAAATTAACATTGTTAAATAACTGTATAAATATTTAAATGAAACGATTAGGATGTCGTATACACTTCTAAAAACGACTTCTAGGAAAATTTCAAGGTTTAGCATGTTTGATTCATATGAAATTTTCTCCATTCCACAAATTCGAAAGTAAATTGGACGAAATTGACCCATCTGGTTCTACTATTCAACATATTGTGACATGAATATGGTTTCTTATCATGTTTGGCCACAATTATAGAATCCTATGAAAAATAATCATAACCTATTTAGCTATTTTTCCAATCTTTATCCCATATTTGGTTTATATGGCTTAATTCTTTTACTTGTTGTAAACAAAACAAACAAACAAACATACCCAGTGTATCCCGCTGAAGAGCAGGGTCTGGGAGGGGTATATGGTGGCAAGTCTTTCCTCTATCTTGAAAGATAAAGAAACCGCTTCCGAAGAGACCCCCGACTCGTTAACAAAGGCAATAACAATAACAATCATAATACAAGCATACAAAACAAAGATAGATATCACATGAAGAATTAGATAATGCGCTCATAAAAAACGGCATGTAACACCCAAAAAGGGTAGATGAGGAAAACTACACCTAACGTGTGGGGTCCGGCCATATGTCACCGTATACCCTTCCCACCCCACACCCACTAAAAGTCCTTAATTTTAATTCTACGCCTCCACTCAGTTCTATCATCGATCATGTTCTCAGAAAGATGCAAGTCTATCATATCCCTCCTAATAACCTCATCCCAAGTCAACCTAGGTCTACCTCTACTCTCTCTCCTACCCTCTAAGCTGATGTTCTCTACTGCTCGGACAGGTGCTGCCATCGTTCTTCTCTTCACGTGCCCAAACCATCTTAATCTTCCCTCTCTTATTTTTTCTGTGATACAAGCCACCTCTAGCCTCTGGCGAAAGACGTCGTTTCTTATCCGATCCAATCTTGTGTGTCCCCATCTGTTCGTAGGTCTACTTCTCTTAGTTGTTTGGACAATTGCTCTCTTCAGTCGTAGATCTGCCACCAACATGTGATGTTGAGTGACTACTGTCTGTCCCGGTATTATCTTGCGGTCCTTCCACGAGCTACGATCTTCTCTCCTCATCAGCAAATAATATATCTGTGTGTGTCTCCCCCCGCTGCTAAACGTAATTAGATGCGATTCTCTTTTCTTGAAAAACGAATTTATGATGTTTAGTTCATGCGCTAATGCAAAGTCAAGAAGCTCCCTACCGACGTCATTCCTCAGACCATACCCAAAGCCTCTATGCACCAACGGAAATGATCGTTGTCCTTACCGATATGCCCATTAAAATCTCCTCCTATGAATATTTTTTCTTCTCGGGGTATGTCTCCCATAACGTGATCTAAACTCTCCCAGAACTTCTTTCTTTCCGTATCCCCTAATCCAACTTGCGGTGCATACGCACTAACTACAGCCACTACTTCGTTTCCTATTACTATCCTTAACAGCATAAGTCTATCATCGATTCTTCTAACCTCCACTACATTATCCTGAAGTTCTTTAGCAACTAAAAAACCTACTCCATTTTTGTTCCATCTGACCCTGAATACCATAGTTTATACCCATTACCTTCCTTTGCCCTCCCACCTCGCCATCTAGTCTCCTGGAGGCATGCTATCTGAACCTTACGGCTCCTTAACACATCTATTATCTCTAATAACTTACTAGTAAGTGTTCCTACATTCCACGATGCCACTCGTAATTTATAACCCTTATTCCCTGTAGTTGCATCTCTCGTCACCGTACATGATCTCGGGACAACATAATGTCTCCTGTTATCTATTATACCTCACTCACCCAGCATGACAAGAAACACCTTAAAAAAGAGGATGCCACACTAATAAAGCATAAACAAAAGCAGTCATACACGCAATGGTCAACAAGACACAGACGAACACAATTACAACCAGCAACAAAATATATCAAATCACAAGACAATGTGACTGGCACAATCAAATCCCTATTTAAAAGCAGAGTGCTGGTACCCCTAACCCAGCCAATCAGTCCAATCAGTCCAAATGAAAAAATATAATAGAGCAGACTAGAAGCAGAGATAAAACCCGAGATGGAACAATCTCACCCAAATTACACGAACAAGTAGCTATTTAAAATCAGAATGCTGGTACCCCTAACCCAGCCAAACAATCTAAACTAACAGATATAAACTAAAGGTATAGTTAAAGATATAATGAAAGACGAGTAAAACAGATATGTAAACCGAGATAGAACGATCTCACCCAATGTACACCCAATTTAGGGTTCTTCGTTTATGCTGCTGGTACTGGTCCGGGTTTTCGCTGACCGGTGGAGGCGGTGGTAGGTAGGGTTAGAGGAGGTAGCTGCTGTGGTGGCTCCGATGGTGGTGGGGGTCGCCGGTTGTGGCGGTGGTGGCGGTGGTGGCTAGGTGGGTGAGGTGGACACTGGGCGGTGGGTGGGTAGGTGGGTTGGGGTGGACAACGGTGAAGGTGGCTGTGGGTCGCTGATGGTGGCGGTGGTGGGTAGGTGGGTGAGGGTGGGCAGCGGTGCAGGTGGCTGTGGGTGACGGTGACGGGGTGAGGTGTCCGTGGTTGGGTGACGGTGAATGCAACGATGGTGGCTGACTGCGGGGGTGGGGTGGGTAGGCGGTTGCGGTGATGGTTGTGGTGACCGGTGGTGGTGGGGGTTAGTGAGAGGGAGCAGAGAGCAGAGGGAGAGAGAGATGTTTAGAGAGAGAGAGAGAGCAGAGAGAGAGAGAGAGAGAGCAGAGAGAGAGAGAGAGGAGTCAAACCTTACGAAGATTACCGTTGGTGGTGGTTGTGATCGATGACCGGTGCCGGTGGTGGTGACCGGAGACCGGAAGTGGTGGTGGTGGACCGGAGGTGGAGAGATGGAGCAGAGAGAGCAAATAAGATTTATTAGGGTTTTCGGAAGTCAAACCGAAAGCTTGTGCGCTTTTACTTGTTGTAAACAAGCAGGAATATTGATCAACACTTGTAGCAAGAGTTCAACATTCTCCAATATGCTTCTTGGAACCGCTGTAATCAAATATAGATTTGTCATACCAAAACCTACACAACTAGGTAGAATTCTGAAGTTAACGAACTAACACCAAATCCGAATATAAAGCTGCTTGATGTGGCCGCGTGTAGCATCTGACATAATTTGGGTTGTGTGTTATCAAACGGGTCAAATTGGTTAAATTGAAGGATTCACTTCCAGATGAGCAGGCCCGTATGTTAACCAAAACGGCCCCTATGTCTTAGCATCTCGACCTGAATATCAAATTCGATACCTAGCATAGACGGGCTCGAACCCCTTGACCACAAAAAAGTTTCACCGCTCTAGCTCCAATAGATGGGCTCGAACCCCTTGACCACAAAAAAATTCATCGCTCTAACTCTAAATGACTTTACCATTAGACTCTACCCTATATCCATCAAGATTATAGGTAACACATCTATAAAGACAATTAAGGATTGGAACTCATGGTATGATCATAAAAGCAAAGGATTATAAAGAAAACAAAAGCTTATAATAAAAAAATTACAAAAAAGTTAGAAGGTTGTAACAAAAAACGTGATAAAATTTGAAAGTTAAAAACATTATCAACTCTAGATTTAAATCACAACTTTTTAAGGCTTAGTGCTTTTGTTTTACCATTTTATGCAATTTCTCATTATCATTAAGATTCTAGTTACTCCATTAATAAAGACACACGCCAACATGAAAGGAATGAAAACATTAATAATTAAGGGTGATTGTAACACAATTTCAAAGCATAAATTGTAGAATATTAACCACCTCTATATTTATCCACCTTTATATATACCATACGAATCACACTCAACACTCAACACCTTGGATAACCTTTGTCGGAATATGGGTTTTCACTACAGAAGAATGAGGCCGGCTTATGTAAAGGTATTTAGCGTGTGAAATGTACGAAGTCTGTATGTATAAAAGGCAAATTAAATAAAAGTAAATTTAGTGTGAAAAGGGTTTGAAATAAGTTGACCCCTGAATCAAAGCAATTTATTTGTTAAGATTAACATGAAGACAATTTCTTAACTAATTGGAAGTCCATAACAACCGGAACAGATTAAAGAGGGAATTAGATTCTACCTGTTTTATATATTAAATGATAGTTTCATTAGAGCTTTAAGGTTTGAAGTGAGTAAGTTTATATATTCTATTGTTTTTTTAATGCATACCAGAAATTAAGAATTATAATTTTTCAATAATATATAATATTCTTAATTTTTTAGCCTGATATACAACATTTTATGTAAAAAGGCATAATGCGCACAATGCTATTACAAAGTGTTAGTTGTATCGTTTTTTGGACACAAAATACTCTGCACATCAAATTATTTTGTGTGTATAAGAGGCGGTTCCCCTATAGAATTGTTAGAAAATGGCATTCATATAATGACACACCGGTCCTTATACCATCAATATTGTCCGCTTTTCTCACGAGGAGCTCACGGATTTGTTTTCGGTTGTCCGGATGAAAACTTCTTAAAGAGGTCACCCATCCCTGGATTGATGCCCGTGAGCCGCTTAACTGTGAAGTTTTCCTCTTATCCACAGCTAATACACCCAAACGTGTTGGTGATATTAGATGTTAGGCATTACTTATGAACCAGGAATTTCTACTGTCCACGGCCGATGTGAGATATATGTAGGGTGTCAAATATACCAAACAACTTCTAGAATCAAAACCAAATACCAAGTTAAGCAATACGCACAAGAAACCACACACCAAATAAGAGATCATACTTAGTACAACACCACAATGTTCTAAACATTAAGATCTAAAACTCTCATAGACTAGATTGTAACATCACAATAACTAGATGAAGATGATGATCGTGTGAAGACAAAGGCCAGACAAGTAATTGGCAAGATATAGTAGCATCTATCTGTTAAGGTATGAAGAAGATAGGTGATCTTGACAATCCGATGCAGAGGAACCCTTGTTTGGAAAGTTAGAACCTTAGAAATAAGACTGAGAAGACGAAGAAGATTATACACTGACAATGAAAGGTGATCTCCTCTTTGTTACATTGTGACCCTTTATATATCATCAAACTAAAACAATCATTTGGTGACAAACCAGACCCATTAATTTGATCCAACCAAGTCCAATGATCGATTCAAGCCGCACTCATCCAAACTGCATTCTTCCCTGTTACAAACTAACGACCTATCCAACCCAACGATCCATCCAGCCTAGTGCTCATTTATCATGAAAAAACAAACTGACATTAGTAATTAAACAAAACTATTTATAAAAATGTTTATTATTAAATTGGATTATCTATATATATATTTTAACAAAATGAAACTAAGTAAAATAAATTGATGGATCTTCATGACTAATGTCTAGCTAATTACGATTACATCACATCATCTTGGTCACTAAATTGCAATGTTTTTAAAACCGGACCGGACAGTGAACCGGACGCCTTACCGGTTCACTGGTCGGACCGGTTCAACCGGTCGGACCGTATATAAGAACCGGATAAAATTATAATTATTTTTTTATAATATATGTAAAAATTACAAAAAATAAAAATTTTTATAAAAAACCCAGTTCACCGGTACGGTTCCCGGTTCAACCGGTCCGGTTCCCGGTCCGACCGCCGGTTCGACCGGTTAAACCGGTCTGACCAATGGTTCACTGTTAAATCGGTTTTAAGCACCGAACCGGACCGGATTGGAGTCCGGTTCCCGGTCGAACCGGTCCGGTCCGGTTTTCAAAACCGTGCTAAATTGCCTTCATGAAAAGTCGTAATCTACTTCGCTCATCATCATGTCTCATTAATTATCCAATATCCTGGTAGCTTTCAAAAAGTATAAAATTATTCTTATCATGTAGCTTTTCTATGCCTTTTGTAAAGATGATTCCACTAGGTAGCTCGTGATACACGATATCTTGAAATGACTAGTGAAACCCCATAAAAGATCCCATTGTTACGCGATATGCACCACATAACACTCACCTGTACACGCAAACAACAAAGATCGATACACATACTCATACTGCCATCAAAAGTTGTCATGAACAGCAACACTAGAAGCAACAAGTCCATTTGCGAGAAATCAATGAAGCTCATGACCAACATAGTGAAAATATCATACATATCTATAGCCAAAATCGGGCTTAGAACCCACGCGCCACCACCATCACTGGCTCGAGCCACACACAACCCTGCACCATCTGCACCTCGGTACCCACGAAACCTTAGGTCACAAGAGCCTACTGTTTCTTACCTTGTACATCCAAGTGACACAAACAGGTCTAACATGAGCATGATGAAGACGATGATAGTGTTGATCGCGAAGCAGGGGATTTCATCAAGAAAATGCGTGCGAAATACATGAAGGATGCAAGCGAGATGACGAATATTTATGAGTTTATATTGCCACCACCACCTCATATTAAGTTGCAGTCATCATCTTCAACGTCTTATTAGTTTCTTAGCTGAATTAGTTCAGCTTGAAGATGAAATTACAATGGATGAATAATTCGAGTTTGAGTGTTATGAATCTTTAAACTTGTTCGTTACATGTAATCGCTATTTTGTGAATAAATCTGTGTTCTTGGCGCAAAACATTTCTAATTGTTTCAGATTGGTTAAGCTTTAAAGCCGCAAATTTGTGTGATATTAAACTGTTTGCACAAATCGTATCGAGACCAATACTTAGTATATTTGTGTATCTAGTAACTCGTGTTTTTTTTATGAAACGTTACTCTATCAAGAAAAGTTAGTTAACGATTACAATTACACCTTTTAACGAAAACGGACACATTTTACTTTTTCTTGGGTCATGCATATACCAACCATGTGCAAGCAGTGGCGTCTCAACGTTTTTAAAGTCTTAAAGCGAAAATAAAATTAAAGGCCTTTTAAAACTTTATCTTTAAAACTCTCATATTTAAAGCAAAGCACTAGTTGATTCATGATTCCTAAATCAGTTTATTCAAAGTAATCGTAATTGATTCAATAATTTTATATTCTAATAAATATAACAAGTAAAAAGCTAAAACAAATAAACAATTAGCAATTTGCGAATCAAATAAAAAGAAGCATATACAAAACTAAAACAAATTTAGAACAATCAGCAATTAACAACTTGTCCCTCGAACATAGAATTAAAGGGAAACAATTAACAATATATTAAGTAATTTACCTTATTTAGATAGAGAATCAATCAATGAGAGAATCAGCTCAGTCTTGTACCTAATCGTGAGTCCTTTACTTCACTAGATGTCTAGATGAAATTGCAGTTTAAAGGCTTTTTAATTGCAACGAACTCATAAAAGCAAATCGTGACTCCACCTTTTGAAATTAGAGAAGCAAACGAGGGTTAGGGGACTCTTATTCATGACTCCAGTGAAAAAATCGAAGTTCTAGCGCATGGGTTCACTTGGGGAAAGCAAAGTCGCAGGCGAATGATGAAATTGAAGGTGCACGGTTATTCATCTTAACCTTCTGGCTTTGTTCGTCTCTTTATTTCAACTCCCTCCGCCCAACCCCCCAATCAGGTTGAATCGACTGATAGCTTGTGTTCAAGATCTACAACCTGCCAACCTAGGTTTCCTTCTTTCTTTCTTTTTTTTAATTTAGTTTATTTTAGGTTTAGACTGAAAATGCTATACAATAAAATTTATCTTTTGAGTGGCCTATTAGAATGAGTGAGTCTAAAATCCTAGCTTATTTTTTTAAGCTCTTGGGCCGCCCCTATGTGAAAGTTTGTAAGAGGGTGATTGCACAACCAACCCTCTCTACCTCCACATAGGCACATACTATAAAATGTCAATTTATTATGAAATATTATCATAAAAGTGTATGACCACTTTGTCAAACTTATGGTCTTATGGATGAATCCACTATACCACTTGTCTACAAAATACATTATCTTGTCTAGTAATTGATTGCATTTTGTACTATAAATACCCTCACAATGTGAAGAAGAAATTGCACCTTGTATACACTCTTACATAAGTTATACAAATCTTAACTTCTCTCCTTTCTAAAGTTCTTCAATTATAACTCATAATATTGTTGTAATCATAGTTATATTATAACACGTTATCAGCACGAGACTCTAATCTCGTAATCAAGAAGGTTAATCAAGCACAAAGACATCCATTTAAGCAAGGTAAGCAATTCATTAACAAAGATCAATAATATACATTAAAAGATAATTGCTATAATATAATACAAATGACATATTATGGATACTTTTTGGGACTACTAACCATCTAACTTTTAATTATGCAACTAACATTTTAATTTATGTCATCTAACTCTTATTATATAACTAAAATTTCCTTTGACGTTATCTAACTTTTATTTATGTTAACTAACATTTAATTATGCTTACTAACATTTTTATTTTATGTTATCTAACTTTTATTTATGGCAACTAACATTTAGTTTTATGCTTACTAACATTTTTAATTTATATCTAACTTTTATTTATGTTAACTAACATTTAATTATGCTTATTAACATCTTCATTCTACGCTATCTAACCTTTGTTATATACATAACTTTTTACACCAAAATTGTTTATTTTACTTTACTTACAAAATTGTTTATATGTATATTACCGTGTAAAACGGTTATAAAATGATAATACAACTATTGTTAAAGGTTACCATTTTACTACTATAAATTATCAATTGTCAACTTATTTCATATACATTTATTCTTCTCAAAAACTCAAGAAAATTTTTCAAGGATGACTCACCCAGTGTTTATATTAGTTACCATAATGCTTATAATATTGCCTTTCTTCATTTTTAATCTTCCATTTAAAAACATTGAAATTTTCTTGTTCTTTTATTTGTTTCTAACACTACCAATGTATTTTGCCTCAATTTTCATGACTATAAATTCTAATATTTACATTATATATGTCTAGCTATAAAATGTCAAATATTGCCAAGATCGAATTTCCGGCTCTTGACATTGACGTGAGGTCGAAGTCTCAATCAAATTTAAAACCAAATACTACTAATTAGCTAGCGTAAGTGGGTTTCGAACACAGGGAGTTTGTGGAATATGTTTATCTTATAGTCCTGTAAATTAACTACAATTGCCTTAAAATGCAAAAATTAAATATCGAGAATTGGATTGTTTTGGTTTAAGAACTAATAGTAACTAATAGATTGCAAATCAAAACATACTTCTGTAACAGATTAAGAACAAGTGACCACCCTAGATTTCAGGTTTTAATCCATACTTATGTTTATGCTTACTAGAAAGAACCACATAGACATGGTTCGTGCTTGAATAGTCGTTTGTGATGAAAGAAACTAAGTACTCGGATTGTAAAATGCGAGGTTGTTACTCGATGAACAATTGACAATTATCCAACCTTAATCCCTCCCATGATATCTCGATTGCCCATGGCACCAAGAACGTATGGTTTGGGTTAACATCAAACAACAATCAACAACATACAACAAATATCCAAACAGCATAATAACTCAAACAAACATTCAAAGTTATCATTCTAGAAATTCAAGCACAAACATAGTGTTTCAAAAGCAAACCTTACATCTAGGATGATCACCACAAGTTTAGCCAAGCATGACTTGAATCTTCATCCTCACACAATGGTTCATGTCCAAAGGAATTGATAACCCAAATCAATTGTTTTGCAATCTTTTAAACCAGCAAGAACAGCCAAGATCCCACTCTTTCTGCCCCAAAAGTCGTCAGATCCAGATAATATGGAAAAAGACACCACTCAAACCATTTTAATATGTTTATTACACTTTTTCCTTCACTTCTACCGTAACTTACGGTAGCCACCGTAAGTTACGGTAGCCACAAAGTGCTATGGTGGTTTCCTTCTGTGTTACGGTGGGAGATTCACGATTTCAGAGCCACCATAACTTACGGTGGCTACCATAAGTTACGGTGGAGCCACCATAACTTACGGTGGCTACCATAAGTTACGGTGGAGCCCTGAATGTTTTGTTTCTTCTCTTCTTCTTTCTACGCATGTCCACTCCGTTCCATGCTAAGCAGCGTTTTATCCATTTTAGCTCCCAAACATACCTGAAACATAAGCAACTGTAGTTATCTAATTCAAGATAATTACACGATTAAATGAGAGATAAATTCGTCTTTTAACATTATGAAGGGTGTCCTATGGACCACCCGTCAGACATCACCGGAGAAAATTATATGCCATGGACAGTACATGTCAAGAGGCATCTCAAATCAATGGGTGTCTTGGAAACAATCCGAAAGGGCAATGAATGCTCGGAACAGGACAAAGCGAAAGCTGATGTCTCTCTTCATAAACATATTGACAATATGCTACAATTTGAATACTCAAATTATGATGACCCATGTGTTTTGTGGAAAGATTTACAAAGCAGATTTGACCATCAAAGGGAAGTCTTGCTTCCCGCTGCTAGAGATGATGGAACAATCTCAGGTTCCAAGATTTCAAAAAAGTGAATGATTACACCTCTGCTTTATTTAGAATATGCTCAACACTCCTCGTTTTTATGGGCAGACTGTAACTGAGGAGGATATGTTGGAGAAAACTTTCTCCACATTTCATGCATCCAACATAAACTTGCAACAACAATATCGATTGCAAAAGTTTAAAAGATATTCTGATCTAAATTCATTCCTCCTAGTAGCAGAGAAAAACAACGAGCTATTAATGAAAAACCATCAGGCTCCTCCCACTGGATCATTAGCAATACCAGAAGCAAATATTGCTCATAACAATGATCATAAAAATTCTGAGCGTAAACGGAACAAAGCCGTGGACAAGGCCGTGGGCGAGGCCGTGGTAGTGGACATTCTAATAAAAACCATTTAAGTGGTCGCAATCACTCTCATAAATGGAACAACAATTATAACCATGGTCGGGGTCGTGCTCGTGCTCGTGGTCGTAGCCAAAGAGCTAACCATTATTACTCTCCACAAAATAACAATTATAACCAGCAAAACAAGTTAAAAAATGAAGCTGGTACGTCCCAAAATTATGGTGATCCATGTTTTAGATGTGGAAGCACAAACCACTGGGCGAAAACATGTCGTACACCTTCACATTTATGTGAGCTATATCAAGAGTCTCTAAAAGGAAAAGAAAAGGAGGCAAATTATGTGGGCGAATTTGATAATGTGACCACTGAGTTGAATAACTCAGATTTCTACAATGACTCGGAACCATGAATTGAAATGTTGCTAAAATTATAACTATGTATTTCCTTATATTAAGTTATGTTTAACTATGTTTAATGGATTTTTTTTTGTAATATATTTTATTATTGAACTTTGTGTGTTTAATATATAAACTTATTATTTTATTTATTTTATATTTGAAGATTAAAATGAATTTCACGGAAGCCCAAGGTCAAACAATAATGGAGATTTATGCATAGCAGATAGTGGTGCCACACATACAATTCTTAAATCTCATAAATATTTTTATGAATTAAAACCATCTAAGGGAAACATCGATACAATATCAGGCCCTTAAAATTTGATAGAAGGTGTGGGAAAAGCAAATTTAGAATTATCAAATGGTACAAAGCTTTTAATAGAAAATGCTCTATTTCCCCAAAAGCAACAAGAAACTTGTTGAGTTTCAAAATATATATCATAATGGATATGATACTCAGTCAAGGACTATGAAAAATGAAAAGTATTTACATATTATGGAGAACATCACATATTGGAAAAACTGCCAATGCTTCGTTATGGTTTACATTATACATATATAACGTGCCTCAAGCACATATGGCAGTGAAAGAAAAGCATTGCAATCCTGGTATATTAAACTTATGGCATGACAGATTAGGTCATCCATGATCTACAATGATGAAAAGGATAATTGAAATACACACGGTCATCCGTTGAAGGATAAAATGATCCCCTAAATCAATAAAATGCCTCTATGTACATCTTGTTCTCTTGGAAAACTAATTACAAGGCCTTCACCATCAAAGGTTGAAAAAGAATCACCTATGTTTCTTGAAATAATTCAAGGTGATATATGTGGACCAATCCATCCACCATGTGGACCATTTAGATATTTCATGGTCCTAATAGATGCATCTATTAGATGGTCTCATGTCTCTTTATTATCAACTCGTACGTAGCCTTCGCAAAGTTTCTAGCTCAATTATTAAATTACGAGCACATTTCCCTCATTATACTATCAAAAGGGCAAGACTTGATAATGCGGGTGAATTCACATCACATGCTTTTAATGATTATTGCATGTCGGTTGGAATTGTTGTCGAACACCCAGTTGCTCATGTACATACACAAAATGGTTTAGCTGAATCGATAACTAAACGTCTTCAGCTAATTGCTAGACCATTAATAATGAGAACAAAACTCCCGATGTCAATTTGGGGCCATGCAATATTACATGCTGGATCATTGATACGTATGAGACCAAGTGCAAATCACAATACTCCCCTATACAACTTGTGTCTGGCCAGGAGCCAAACATTTCCCATCTTAGAATTTTTGGATGTGCAGTATATGTTCCGATTGCACCACCACAACGCACAAAAATGGGACCTCAAAGAAGGTTGGGAATATATGTTGGATATGAAACAGCTTATATCATAAGATATCTTGAACCTTTAACCGGGGATGTCTTTACAGCACGTTTTGCTGATTGTCAATTTAATGAAGCATTTTTCCCTACATTAGGGGGAGAAAATAAAAACAAACATAAGGATGTATCATGGTGTGAACCTTCATTTTATATCTTGATCCTAGAACAAAACAATGTGAGACAAAGGTTCAAAAGATAATGCATCTACAAGAAATTGCAAATCAATTGCCTGATGCATTTACTGATACAAAAGAGTAACAAATCACATATACCAGCTGTAAATGCACCAGCTCGAGTTGAGATTCCAAATAAACAAATTGATGAAAATATGCCTCATGAATCTCAGAGACAACTGAAACGTGGGAGACCAATCGGTTCAAAGGATAAAAATCCTCGAAAAAGAAAGGGATATGAAAAGGAAACCGACCATAAAGAAAATGATTCTCGAAAGATAGTAAAATCCCTTCCCGAGAAGGAAATGAATGATATAAACAAAGAGATGTCTATAAATTATGGTCATACACATATATTATGGAACCGAGATGAAATGGAAAATATTGATGAAATATTTGCTTACTCTATAGCAAGTGACGTCATGGGTGGTGATGATGATCCGAACCCAAATCTATTATTGATTGTCAAAATCGACCTGATTGGGATAAATGGAAAGACGCTATGCAAGCTGAATTAAATTCACTCAACAAAAGGGAAGTTTTGGGCCTATTGTTATTACACCTAAGGCAATGAAGCCTATAGGGTATAAATGGGTTTTTGTGAGAAAACGAAATGAGAAAAATAAAGTTACGAGATATAAAGCTAGACTGGTAGCTCAAGGTTTTTCTCAAAGGCCATGTATTGATTATGAGGAAACATATTCTCCTGTTATGGACGCAATTACTTTCAGATATTTAATCAGCTTGGCGGTTTCTAAAAAGTTGGAAATGCATCTTATGGATGTTGTTACTGCTTATTTGTATGGATCATGTTGGATCATGATAAGGCTGGTGCAACCAAATTCACTTCATAGTCACTTTGGTACTACATCAAAGGCTTCCGAAGTCAAGCAAGAGATCTTCCGAGAGTCTAAGGAACAACAGCTGAAAACAGCTTCCGAAGACAAGTCTGATGAAGAGCTGAGACAAAGTCTGATGAAGAGCTGAAGACAAAGTCTGAAAGCTTCCGAAGACAAAGTCTGATGAAGAGCTGAAGACAAAGTCTGAAGCTTCCGAAGACAAAGTCTGATGAAAGAGCTGAAGACAAAGTCTGCTTCCGAAGACAAGAAGATTCCAAGCTTCGGAAGAAGCAGTCTTCCGATATAAGTGCCCTCGGAAGAAGTTGTTCTTCCGAAGCACTTTATCCTTCGGAAGACATTGCTATGTCCAGCAGATAAAAGTATGGTCCCTGACAGTCCGCTGCAGACCTCTGATACAGCATGGCATCTTCCTAAAGAGCCATGTTGTTGACCATACTTTATTCTACTGTTCACCTTTTATGTTAGTACATGTTACCAACTTTAGTTGGTGACAAAAGGTAAGTCAGGGACATGTCCTGACTACCAACTCTCAGGCAAAATGTCTGAAAGACCTCACCTAGAGTCTTGTAGTATAGATGTAAGGTTAGAGGTGTCCAGCTGGAATCAAAGTATTCCCGGCTGTAGGTAGTATTATATATATCTTCTCCCTGTAACTCTTTAGACAAGTGATTTGAGTCCAAGCGTCTTGTAATCCTTTGAGTTGAGAAGCAATATATAAAGTACCTTGAAAATTACTTGCTGTGTTAATTTTCTTACTGCTTGTTACTTGTTATATTGTGATCAACTCTTCATAGACTGCTTGCCGAGTGTTGATTCACGTGATTTGAGAGAGAAACCACCCGAAATCCGATCCTGCAATTGGTATCAGAGCTCCAGGCTCTTGATTGTGAGATCTTACCATCCTAATCAACCTGTTTTTCACTCCTCACCACAATCCACTCACTCAAATGGCTGCTCTCTCCAAGGCTGATATGGAAACTGGTACCTTGACCAAGTCCCCCATGATCACCCCTGAAGACTTTGACACATGGTGTATCAGGATGGAAGGCTTCATCAAGTGTCAAGATTCAAGGATGTGGGACTCCATTGTCAATGGTCCTTTCATACCAAGCACTACATCCGCCACTGGTAATCGCATCATTCCAAAAGATGTTGATGATTACTCAGAGGAAGATAGGAAGAGAATAGAGCTAGATCAAAGGGCTATGACTTGTCTCCAAACTGCTCTCCCCAACTCTGTCTACAGACGCTTCAAGAAGTGCAAGACAGCTAAAGATTTATGGGAAGCTTTGAAGCTGATGTATGAGGGATCCAAGGAAACTCAAGAGAACAAGAAAGATCTCTTGAAGCAGCAGTTTGAGAACTTTACTTTCAAGGCTGGTGAGACCTTGACTCAACAATACTTCAGGTATGTTGAGCTAGTAGATACTCTGGCGGATATTGGAGTAGCTCTTGAAAACAGAGACATAGTTAGGAAGTTCATGTCTTCTCTTCCTAAGTTATGGACTCACTACTGTGTTGTCATCAAGAGAACTTCGGACCTTAAGACTCTTTCTCTCACAGAGTTGTATGGTATCCTAAGTGCATTTCAGATGGAGATGAACATGCAGAACTCCTCTGACCACTCCAATAACCAACAGAGTTCAGCCCTTCATGTGGTTGAAAGGGAAAGCATGGAACCACAACATCAGTTGCTATGCTACCCTGACAACTCACATACTGGACCTTCATCACTCTACCTGAGACTCCAAAGTCTCAAAGGTTCAACACAACTCCTTTCAGGATAGTTGTGCCTTTGTCTCTGGAAGTGGACACTCTGGTGATTTTCAATACTGCTTTGATGATCTTGAGTGCTTCAATCCAGATGATGTGGAGTACATGGACATTGTCCAGCAGATGGCTCTTTTAACTTACAGAGCGAAGAAGTTCTTCAAGAAACTGGAAGGCAATTCCCTCAAAACCCAGTCAACAGCAAGTTTGGGTTTGATAAGAGCAAAGCAAGGTGCTACAACTGCAACCAACTTGGTCACTTTGCTAGGGAATGCAAGGCTCCCAAGAACAACCCGGGAACCCCACAGGCCTCCACACATCCCACTGCTCCCAAGCATGAAGAAAAGTCAACTGAAACAGCTGCTGTTGCTCAGGAAGTTGACTGGAGCTTCATGGTACAGGATGTGACTCCCGCTCAAGCACTCATGGCCGAACAGATGATGATCAGGTATATGAACATCTTTGTACTGCTGCCTGTATTGCTAAAGTTAAATTGTAAAGGATTACATTTCGGAAATCAGATCTGAGGTTGAGTCTTTAAATGTGCTAAAATCTGACTTTAAAAGAGCTGAATCTGACTATCAAAAGAAAATTGATGAGTTAGAGAAAACTGTGTCTCTTTTAAAACATGAAAAGACTAACTACAAGACTCAAATCAAAGATCTGATTTCCAAACTCTGAAGTTCAAGCCCAGTTAGTCACAGCTGAGGCTCAGGCCAGGAAGCAAGCTATTGCTGAGCAAAGCTTCCAAACTATTCTTGCATCAACCTCTATTCCAAAATGTTTTATCAAAACAAAGAAGGGTTGGGAACCAGTGAAATAGCTCCACCACACTCTTATGAGTCTATAAGACTACCTAGATGTGGTACTGAAGAGCAAGAGGTTCCAACTGCTGACCCTTCTCCATTGGAACTAGAGGATGAAGCAAAAATAGTGGCCTCCACAGGGGAGAAACAGGAGGATACACCCATCTCCACCTGTGATGACCAAATCCTGACCACCAAGGCAAGAAGAAGCAGAGCTAAAGCTGCTAGAAGGACTGCTAAGAAGGTTGCAGAGTCCAAGCTTAAGTTTGACCCTAAGCAAAAGGGTGTCTTCATTTCTGCCGGATTTCAAGTGGTAGGTACTCCTGATTCAGGAAAGGAGTGTAGTACCAGCACTCCTGTCCTACTGAAGAATCAGAAGTTGAAAGGAAAGTTGCTGATGAAGAGAAGAAACCCAAGAAACAGCAACTTGAAATTCCCAGAAGACTAACATCGCATGCATAATGTGTGGTTTGCACAACCACATGGCTAAAGATTGTTACTACAATCCAGCAAGCACACATTATGCAAATAATGTTAGAAAAGAAGTAGTCAGAGAAGGTTTCTCAGTTGGACCACTTCAAAAGGTCCAAATGATGAAAAGGGAAAGTTGGTCTCGGAAGCCAAGTTGCTTTCGGAAGAAACTGCTTCTTCCGAAGGGAAAGTGGCTTCGGAAGCCAAACCTTCTAAGGTTCGGAAGAACAAGAAGGCTCCCTTGAAACCATCTCAGAAGAAGACTACTTCGGAAGAAAAGGTGTGAAGAAAAGAGAGAAGCCGGAAGAAGACCATGCTGCAAAAGCTTCAACAAGCTCATCCTCAAAGATCAACCAAAGGATGGATTGGAAGATCAAGGAAGATCTGCAGCCCAAACTCTTCTTCAACAATGACCTCTATTGAACCCCATTGCATATCTTTTGGTTCAATTATGTCACTATCTTTGGAAGAGCCCGAGACCTGTAAGGCTTGGGCTTCCAAACAAAACTAACCATCTCATCTTATGTGCAGGGACATCCATTTGACAAGAACAACAACATCTGGATTGTAGATAGTGGATGCTCCAGGCACATGACAGGGACAGATCTCTCCTTCAACAATTCCAGAACTTTGATGGAGGGCCTGTCCAATTTGGAGGTGAGGCCGGAGGATATATTTCTGGCAGAGGAAGTATATCCAATGGCAGAATAAACATTGACAAAGTTCACTTTGTCAAACAGCTTGAACACAATCTGTTAAGTGTTTCTCAATTCTGTGACCAGAAGCATCAAATGCTTTTCACAGAACATGAGTGCATTATCCTCAGACCAGGATGACAATTCCTCCGGAATTGGTGCTTCTCAGATCTCCCAGGAAAGGGGATATGTACAAGCTAGATATGAACAAGCTTCTCCTATGGGTGAAGTATCATGCTTTCTTTCCAAAGCTGATAGTGATGAGTCAACACTATGGCATAAACGCATGTGTCATGTGAATTTTAAAACAATGAATAAATTGTCTAAAAATAACTTGGTACATGGTTTGCCTAAAAAGGAATTTTTCTGCAAAGATAACTGTGTTGCATGCCTGAAAGGGAAACAACACAGATCATCTCATAAATCCAAATGTGTTAACTCTATCACTACTCCATTACACTTATTGCACATGGATCTTTTTGGTCCCAAGTATAATGAGCATTGGAAGGAAATCATACTGCCTTGTGATCGTTGATGATTTTACAAGATTTACATGGGTATTCTTTTTAAGAAGTAAAGATGAAACTGCTGAAACTTTAAAATCTTTTATTCTTAAAATAGAAAATCAAATTGATCACAAGGTTAAGATTATTAGAAGTGATCAAGGGACTGAGTTTAAGAACTTCGTTCTTGACTCATTCTGTGACTCAAAAGGGATTGCCAGACAATATAGTGCTCCCAGAACTCCTCAACAAAATGGTGTTGCTGAGAGGAGGAACAGGACACTTATTGAGGCTGCTCGGACCATGTTAGCTGATTCAAAGCTGCCTCTAACATTCTGGGCAGAGGCAGTCAGCACTGCATGCTATGTGCAGAACAGGGTTCTTGTAGTTAAGCCCCATGGAAAAACCCTTATGAGTTATGGAACAAGAGGCCACCGTTCATTGGCTTTCTAAGGTCCTTTGGCTGCAGGTGTACCATACTTAACACAAAGGACAACTTGGCAAAGTTTGCTGAGAAGTCGGATGATGCTATCTTTATTGGATACTCTTCTAGCTCCAAAGCTTATAGAGTATACAATATTAAGAATCAACAATTTGAGGAGTCATCCACATATTTGTTAATGAGCACACTCCTTGTGTTAGGGGGAATGGACCTGAGTATATTTTGATTTAGAATTGTTTCCAAACTATTCTAAACCATCTTGTGAGAATGTTTCAGCTGGAACAGGTGCTCAAAGTGATGCTGATGCTGATGCAGGTCAACTATATGAGCTTCCCAGACCTATTCCAAATTCTCCAAGAGCTGAAGGGCAACAAGCTTCAACTATTCACAGATCTGACAGTGTAACTATCTCCAGAAATAGTGAAGCTTCAACAAGTGAATCACTTGATCAACCTCAAAGTTCCTCAGGTGATCCACTACAACACCAGGTTGAGGGAAGTGGTATTCTGAAGGAACAGGCAACTGTTAATACTACTTCACAACCAACCATTGATGATGTTTCTCAATCATTCAATCAGTCCTCATTGAATGACTCTGAAACAGCAGTTGGACAGAGTGATCCAATTCCTGATCAGAATATGTCTAACCTAGACTTATCTCTGCAATTGGAAGTGATTCCTCGTCTTAGGATTCACAACACTCATCCAACTGAGAACATCATAGGAGATGTCTCTGAGGGTGTGAGAACAAGAAGACAGACTCATCATGGGAATGTCTGCTTGTACTCATGCTTCTTGTCTCAGATGGAACCAAAGAAGGTAGAAGATGCCATAAAGGATAGTAGTTGGGTTGAATCGATGCAGGAGGAGCTGCTTCAATTCAAAAGACAAAAGGTCTGGAATCTATGCCCACTACCATCTGGTCAAGTACCCATAGGCACTAAATGGGTATTCAGGAACAAGAAAGATGATAGAGGCTTGATTATCAAGAACAAGGCGAGACTAGTAGTTCAAGGATACACCCAGGAGGAAGGAATTGATTATACTGATGTCTTTGCACCTGTTGCAAGACTTGAGGCAGTTAGGATCTTCCTTGCTTATGCTGCATCCAAGAACTTCACAGTCTACCAACTTGATGTCAAGTGTGCTTTTCTATATGGGGATATAGATAGGGAAATCTATGTGTGTCAACCTCCAGGATTTGAAGACCCACAGCACCCCAACTATGTGTGCAAACTGGATAAAGCTCTATATGGCTGCACCAAGCACCTAGGCTGTGGTATGAGACCTTGTCTCAGTTTCTTCTGAAGAATGGATACACTAGAGGTACCATTGACAAGACTCTTTTCATCAGAAAGAGTGGAGAAGACATTTTGCTTGTACAAGTCTATGTTGATGACATCATATTGGTTCTTCAAACGACCAAATGTGCAAACTTTGAAAGCATTATGAAGCAGAAGTTTGAGATGAGTTCCATGGGAAAAATGGACTTTTTCCTAGGAATCCAGGTGAAACAGATGAAGGAGGGTTCTTCATAAGTCAATCTAAGTATGTCTCTGACATCTTAGAAAGATTTGAAATGAAGGACTGTAAACCAGCCAAGACACCATACCCAGAAACCATAATCTTTGCCCTGACCTTGAGGGGAGGATACTGATCAACATCAGTATAGAGCAATTATTGGTTCTCTGATGTATCTTACTGCAAGTAGACCAGATATCATGTTTGCCACATGCATTTGTGCAAGATATCAGGCTGCTCCAAAGGTGTCTCACCTAGTGCTGCAAAGAGAATCCTTAGATACCTCAAAGGAGCACCTAAACTAGGTCTCTGGTATCCAAGAAATAGTGATTTCAATCTCTATGGATACTCTGACAGTGACTATGGTGGCTGCAACATTGACAAGAAATCAACATCAGGAGGATGTCAATTTCTTGGTGGAAGGATTATCTCATGGCAATGCAAGAAACAATCCTGTGTCTCTACATCAACTGCTGAAGCTGAATACATTGCTGCTGCTAGCTGCTGTGCTCAACTGCTATGGATTCAAAATCAGATGTTAGACTATGGGTTCAACTTCATGACTACTCCTATCCATATTGACAACAACAGTGCTATCTCCATTACTGAGAATCCGGTGAAGCACTCCAAGACAAAACACATTGATATCAGGTATCATTTCATTAGAGATATTCATGAAAAACAGCTGATTAAGTTAATCAAAGTTGACTCAAATGAACAATATGCTGATTTGTTCACAAAGGCATTTGATGAACAAAGATTTAAGTATCTCATATCAGCAATTGGGATGATAAACATTGAATAACTACCTCTTTTGAAGACCTTTTTAAATGAGTAATGTCTTGTGTCAATACAATTTAAGCCCTGTTACAAAAGATCTTTAAACTATTCCAAGTGTAAATTCCTTCCGAAGAGGAACTAACTCTCGGAAGATATTCTTGAATATCTTCCGAAGCGAAATTCCTCAATGGAAATTTTCTTCTCGGAAGAGTTTTTGTTCTCGGAAGAAGCGATTGATTCTATATCAGATCTACTTCCGAAACTTATAAAATCTCCATTCGGAAAGACAGCTTTACCTTCGGAAGCAATGCCTTGCTTCGGAAGATAAAGTGCCTTCAAAGGACAATTTTACCTTCGGAAGCGCTGTCATGCTTCGGAAGAGAAATTGCCCTCAGAAGAAAATTACCTTCGGAAATGTTTTACCCTCGGAAGTAAAGGTTTTTATATGTAACGGATATCTTTTGGGCCCCACTCTGTAAAAAGTAAAGATTTTGTTGATAATGTTAGATTATTTAAAATTATCCTTGCCGCCATCATCATTTCTCCGCCGTAAACCACCATACCACCCACAGTAACCCCAAAACAGTTACCCTATTACCACCACCATACTACTATTCACCCCTTTTTAAATAATCTTGACTTATCAATTTCATCTTCTTTTACCACTTTACAGCCCTAACTGTTCCCTTCACTGTAAAACCCTCAATTCATCCAAATTTCAAGCTTACCTTTTCTTCAATGGCGCTAAACCCTCAGCACAACCAAGTCGCGTTACTTGATTCGTCAAGGGATGCCGACTTACCCAAATCATCATCTTTCTCACCGAATCCACCTATCTCACTGCACTAACAGTTAACCCCACCGTATACTCCAACCATATGTCAGAATTTTGGAGCAATGGTGAAACTGCAGTACTGAATGGGGTTCGAGTCCTGAGAACCCGAGTTTGTGGCCAAGAGTTGGTCATCAATGAACAGATCATCAGGGAGCATCTCGAGCTTCACGATGATGGGGCTCCTACTGAGTTCCCCAAGGAAGACTTGGAAGGCACCTATATCCTCATGGGATATGGAGGCGATGTCAGCAGATCTACGGTATACAAGTTCAACTTCTCTTATCACTGGAAGTTCCTGCTGCACATTGTCTTGCACTGCCTCTCCAATAAATCAGGGGGTTGGGATCAAATCCCATATGAACTAGGATGCCTAGTTCATGGGTTGGTGAGAGGCCTCAGATTCAACTACTCACGATTTGTGTTGAATAACCTAATCGCCATCTGAGCAGAGATACATTCTTCATGTATCCCCGATTTCTTCAACATATAATCAACTGTGAGATGGAACCAAGCAAGCTTGTCTGCGCAGCTGCTCTTCCTGTTCCACATATGAGGCCTACCATCTTCAAATCCTGAAGAAGATGTCCACCAACTTCACTGGACGGTACACTCCATTACCTCAGCGATGACTGAGCGCATAGCTCCTGGTGACATCCCTGTTATCCCCACAGGTGATGAACCCACACCAGCAACATCCACCACAATACCAAAGCCTTCTTTACCCATCAAATCTACATATCAGAGACGCCCCAAACGAACCCTTGTTCAATCTACTCTGATTGAACAAGCTCCTCCTGTTCACACCAAAAAGACTAGAGTGGAATCATGGGCTCCCACTCAGTCCGAGGTCACACCATCCTTCACATTTGACCTCAATGTGGGTTTTGAGCCTCCTCAGTCTCAAACCCCTGAGCCCGAACCCCAAGCCTTTAGCCCACAGGGTGAGTCTCTACACTCCCCTGTGCAGCTTTCTAGGGACAGCCCCACCATAGGCTCAATGCCTGTAGACATTGATCAAGGTCCCGGGTCAGTAGGATAACCACCCTCTCTTTCACTGACCTTTTACTCCGTACTGATGAAGAGATTACATCTCTCCATGGCCATGAAGTTGATCTACAAACACCCTCTGAAAGATCAACAGAGCCAGGAGGGATCCCTTGTCTCTAGCCCCATCAGAAGCCAGCTACTGAGGTGAGTCCCACTGATGTGGAGGGGACTCATGTAGACTCAGCTGCCACTACTCAGAGTTTCTCACTGAGCTCTCAGGACAGTGGTAACATAATTAGGACTGAGTCTACGGCAACTTTGCCCATTGACATCTCTGAAAAGGATGACTCTGAGCAAAGGAAAACCAGGGTGCCAAGAAACCACATCTGGTGGTGAGAGTGAGCATACTAGGTATGTTATCTCATCTCCCCGTGATTCTTCTTATGAAGATGAGGGTAGTATGCAACTAACACTTCAGTACTTGCTTTCTAAGGTCTCCAACCTGGAATCACAGGTGAAGATCTTAGAATCAAGGACTGCCACTCAGCAACTTGAGATTAACTCTCTCAAGGCTAAACTAGCTGAGAAACAGACGGAGAGGTCTGTTAGGCATGTACCAATCCAGGTCTCAATGACTTCTTCCTCTAGCTCATCTAGCTCTCAAGATGATGCTACCAAAAAGGGGGAGAAAGTTCAGAGACAAACACCTATGGAACCACAGACCCAATTCATTTCCACCCAACAACATTACCATACCGAGTCATCTCAATCCTTTCTGGAGATTGACTCAAGGATGCTTCAAGATCTCTACAGACTGTTCACACGTTCGTATTGAGATCATCCCTAGAACAGCCCAGCCCCGACACCACACTTGCATACTTTGGGGCTGAGAGCTTCAAAGACTGACTGCACCTTCTACCACTGTGAAGGAAGTTGGTCAACCTAAGGTCTTCATGGAACCTGAGATTAGCTTCGAAGGGGAAATGGGGACTGATGGCCCAGCAACTTAAAAAGATGGGACAGAATCTGCAGCAGTCTCATCTTCCGAAGCTCAAGCTGAAGCTTCTGAAGCCTATATGAAAGCCTCGGAAGAACAAGAAAAATCTTCCGAAGCCGAAATAGAAGCTGCGGAAGGCTATTTCAGATGTCCGAGGAACTGACCATCACAGATGTCATTGCTGACATAGCATCGAGGTGGGCAGGGAGGACACTTCTGAAACTCCTCCAATCCAAGCACCAGCTGAACTTCTATCTCAATCACAACCCTCCATTCAAGAACCACCACAGTCAAGCACCATCAAAGACAAAGGCAAAAGAAAACTGACTGCGGAAGAGCTTCAGGAGGAGGAAAGGATTGAGAAGGCTAAAAAGAAAGGGAGGTTTCCAACTGAAAGGTGCTAGCTGCCAGCTCTAAGGCAGCTGCAGCCAATCAGGAAGAAATCAACCTGAAGAGAAGAACAGCACTCATTGACAAGCTCATCAGTCTTGAAGCTGTCAATGAGGAAATACTCCTGCTACCACTAGAGGAGTTGGTGACTTTGGAGAGGTCAACCAGGCTACAACAAGAAAGGGAAGCCAGGTTGGCCTTGGAGAGGGAAGAAGAACAAGAGCAGAGGGAGGCAGCCCTGAGGCTGAGAGAGGCTAGGATCAAGTTCCTCCTCTCAAGAGGCTTCAGTCTTCCTGAACTGTCTCCACATGATGATGACATGATCCTGCTGCTCCACAACAAGAGCAGGATCAAATGGAGAAGGAAAGAAAGAAGGCTGCTAGGGAGAAACTAAAGGTGAAGAGGAAGAGGGAGGAAGAGAAGGAGGTCACTGCACCAAGAAGTCAACTGACAAAGCCTGGATGAAGGACTATCTCCGGGCACATGGCTTCTCTGGTAGGCAAGTGGGACCTATGTCCGAAAGGACACTCCAGCGGATAGTCAGTGGACAGTTTGGGAGAAAGGGAGATGTACAGGAGGGTACAGGGGACAATCTCAACCTTAGCCACTCAACCACAGCCACAACCCTCTCCTAAACCAACTCCTTTTCCCATAAAAACCGAACCCACTGATGAAATCTTCACCCCTCAACCCACAACTATACCCAAACCTACCACATCACCTCAACCACCCAAACTACCCATCCTAAACCCAAGACTCAACCCAAACCACTAAACCTAAGCCTACCCAACAACACCAAGACAGTCTCCTCAACCTCCTCAACATCTCTCCTTCGAGGAGATAAAGGAGTTGAAGACAAGGCTCATTAACTGTACTACTTTGAGCAGCATCTCCTGTGAGGGGAGCTTATCGACATCACCTATGTTGATAACTCTTCAAACTCCCTCACCCTAGGCAAATTTCTTGAATTGCCTAGAGACACCTTGGGCCAGGCTGCAAGACTTTTTGGTCTCAACTCCGATACCCTCAATGCTGAGGAGAAGAGACTAAGAAGAAGACTGGTGACTCTGCTGGATACCAGGAAAGAGGACAGGATTTCTGGTCAATCTCCTGGACCTAGAAATGCAATAATCCAGTGGAGGTTCGATGAACCTTCTCACAACTTTGTTGTGGAAAGGGAGAATGGTGAAACCAACAGGCTCAAGCCACTTCTCTACTGCATCTCAGCAGATTTGATCTTGCTGAGCTTGCAGAGAAGCCATTCTCCAATCCCTCCAACTCTGAGACTGCTGCACACATCAGAAACCACATCAGCGGTCTCCACTTGGCTGAACGAAATAGAAGAGCCAAGATTGAAGAAGAGTTGAAGCTGAAAAGAGTGGAAGACAAGGAAAGATCAACCACCAAAGGCACAGCCTTTCTACAGATGGTGGAAGGTCCTGAATTGGAACCAATAGTTCGATGGGAATATGACTATACTTCCCATCAACTAACTCTTTTCAGAGGGCCACAACAGAGGGTACACATAATCCAAGGTGACAGAGTAGAGGTTCTGTCCACCAAAGATTTGTACAAGATTCTCAGCATCACAGCAGGAAAGAATGAAGACACTGATAAACACCTGCTTTCCTTGGTGCTGAGAACTTTGAGAAGAAGAGAGAAGTGAAGTTTGGTAGCATCAGCCTAGGGGGAGTTTGTTGGATCATGATAAGGCTGGTGCAACCAAATTCACTTCATAGTCACTTTTGGTACTACATCAAAGGGCTTCCGAAGTCAAGCAAGAGATCTTCCGAGAGTCTAAGGAACAACAGCTGAAAACAGCTTCCGAAGACAAAGTCTGATGAAGAGCTGAAGACAAAGTCTGATGAAGAGCTGAAGACAAAGTCTGAAAGCTTCCGAAGACAAAGTCTGATGAAGAGCTGAAGACAAAGTCTGAAAGCTTCCGAAGACAAAGTCTGATGAAAGAGCTGAAGACAAAGTCTGCTTCCGAAGACAAAGAAGATTCCAAGCTTCGGAAGAAGCAGTCTTCCGAAGTATAAGTGCCCTCGGAAGAAGTTGTTCTTCCGAAGCACTTTATCCTTCGGAAGACATTGCTATGTCCAGCAGATAAAAGTATGGTCCCTGACAGTCCGCTGCAGACCTCTGATACAGCATGGCATCTTCCTAAAGAGCCATGTTGTTGACCATACTTTATTCTACTGTTCACCTTTTTATGTTAGTACATGTTACCAACTTTAGTTGGTGACAAAAGGTAAGTCAGGGACATGTCCTGACTACCAACTCTCAGGCAAAATGTCTGAAAGACCTCACCTAGAGTCTTGTAGTATAGATGTAAGGTTAGAGGTGTCCAGCTGGAATCAAAGTATTCCCGGCTGTAGGTAGTATTATATATATCTTCTCCCTGTAACTCTTTAGACAAGTGATTTGAGTCCAAGCGTCTTGTAATCCTTTGAGTTGAGAAGCAATATATAAAGTACCTTGAAAATTACTTGCTGTGTTAATTTTCTTACTGCTTGTTACTTGTTATATTGTGATCAACTCTTCATAGACTGCTTGCCGAGTGTTGATTCACGGTGAGTTGAGAGAGAAACCACCCGAAATCCGATCCTGCAGATCACTTGATAACAACATCTATATGAAAATTCCAGAGGGGTATAAAGTACCTGAAGCGTTAAGTTCAAAACCCAAAGAAATGTATTCAATCAAATTACAAAGATCTTTATACGGGTTGAAACAATCTGGAAGGATGTGGTACAATCGTTGAGTGATTTTTTGATAAACAAAGGGTATACAAATAATTCTATGTGTCCATGCGTCTTTATTAAGAAGACAACCTTAGGATATGTAATAATAGTCGTATATGTCGATGATCTAAATATAATTGGGACGTATAAAGAAATTCATGAAGCGGTTGTCCTTTTGAAGAAAGAATTTGAAATGAAGGACCTCGGAAAAACCAAATATTATCTTGGTTTGCAGATTGAACATACAAGTAATGGAATACTTATACATCAATCAAATTATATTGAAAAGCTCTTAAAACGCTTCAACATGGACAAAGCAAATCCTTTGAGCACACCAATGGTTGTTAGATCACTCAACATTGATAAGGATCCATTTCGCCCTTGCGAAGATGATGAAGAGGTTCTTGGTCCAGAGATATCATACCTCAGTTCAATTGGAGCTCTTATGTATCTTACTAACTGTACAAGACCTGACATTTCATTTGCAGTTAATTTAATAGCAAGATTTAGTTCATCCCCTACAAGAAGACATTGGAATGGGATCAAGCATATTCTTTGATACCTTCGAGGAACCGTTGATTTAGGATTATTTTATTCTAATGATTCAAATGAAGGATTGGTTGGTTATGCAGACGCAGGTTATTTATCAGACCCTCATAAGGCAAGATCTCAAACTGGATACGTATTCCTGAATGGAAGAACTGCAATTTCATGGCGTTCCCAGAAACAAACACTTGTTGCAACATCATCAAATCATGCTGAAATTATTGCATTACATGAAGCTTCTAGAGAATGTATATGGCTAAGATCAATGACACAACTTATACTAACCTCTTGTGGACTAGAGATAGATAGAAATCAAACTCCAATTTACGAAGATAATGCAGCTTGTATCTCACAAATGAAAGAAGGGTATATCAAAAGTGACAGAACAAAACACATACCACCAAGATTCTTTTCATACACTCAAGATCTTATTAAAGAAAATCAAGTTGAAATGAGATATGTCCAATCAAGCAACAATTCAGCAGATATTTTCACAAAGGCACTCTCTATAACAATTTTCAGAAAACACGTTTATGATATTGGTATGCGACATGTACACAAGGGATAATGCCTTACAAATGATAACTTAAGGGGGAGCTATACACTGCACTCTTTTTCCCTTCGCTAAAACTTTTTCCCACTGGGTTTTTCTTTAGCAAGGTTTTTAAAGAGACAGTATTACAAAGCTAACTTTGAAGTTTGAAAAGTGTCATTCAAGGGGAGTATTATGAAATATTATCATAAAAGTGAATGACCACTTTTGTCAAACTTATGGTCTTATAGATGAATTCACTATACCACTTGTCTATTAAATACATTATCTTGTCTAGTAATTGATTGCATTTTGTACTATAAATACCCTCACAATGTAAAGAAGAAATTGCACTTTGTATACACTCTTACATAAGTTATACAAATCTTAACTTCCATCCTTTCTAAAGTTCTTCAATTATAACTCATAATATTGTTGTAATCATAGTTATATTATAACAAAATTGTTATTATTGTAATATCTTCTTTAAGCAATTCATCTCCTCAATCGTTATGACTAGCGTGTCGTGGGTCATTGGCGAATTCTCTCGAGATACGAGATACGATGAAACAACGTGCGTATGATATTAATCAACCTTCCATATAAAGATATGTCCTAGATGAACTCTAGGGTGTTAGCAAAATAAGATTTGTAGATACTAAATAGTAAATACTGATACTTTGTTTAAAAAATGAAAAAGGTCCTATGAAAAAGCTGGAGTTTTTGTATGATGTGTCTATCTCTAGAAAATGAGGGGGGGGGGGGGGGGGGTACTGGTGGAGTCACTTAATAAAAATAGAAAACCTAATTAAATCTTAAATATATAATAAAAGTACGTTAATTGATATAGAAACACATAATGGAAACATGATATCGCTATAAAAGCTCTCTACGAGTTTCTTTTCTTACAATCTAATTATTAGATCATCTAGAAAAAATATTTTTTTAGCATATATTGTTTAATACAACAAATACAATTTCGATCAAATTATCATCCCCAATAAAATAAACCGGATGTTAGGTCGTCAAAACGGTTCCACAACTCTTGGGTTGGTTAGAATGGAATTTGGGAGAGGGATGTGTAACCACAAACAAATTAGTAAACAGACTAATTAACCCTTCAATTGTCCTTAATATTGTAGTTTTGAAAATTATAATAATTGTTTATTAATTATTAGGCTAATTGTTTAATTATGGACTAAGGAGTAATAAGCTTAATTTTCTAAAAGAGCAATTGAGTATTTAGGCCAGTGTTGTAAAATTCGCTCTAGACAATCGAGTACTCGATACTCGAAAGTGTGTCGAGATGATTTTCTTCAAATCGATCAACCTTACTCGAAACTTGGATAACTCTATTCAACTCAGAGCAACTCAACCCTACTTGGTCCAATGTAGGTCAACTCGGTTAAGTAAAAATTTGCTATTTTTTACTCATTTTCGTTGTTTTTCATCGATTTTTGTTAGATTTTTAATGTCTTTAACGAAGATACATTGAAAGACAAGTATTAAAGGATTACTATTTCTATACATATTAAAAAATGAATATCAATATTTAAACTACTTTAGTATTTGAACATGTATCCTTTATATATATATATATATATATATATATATATATTATTATTAACTATGTTTTTATAAACATTAGTAAAATTATTATATATAACATATATAATTTTCTAAAAATTAAATTTTTTATAATTTACCATGCCCGAGTATTCCCTGAATACTCTCACCGTAGGCCGAGTACTCGCAACTCCCAAGTCGACTGACCTACAACGCCTAGCGACTTTTGCAACCATGATTTAGGTAATTGAGTTTATAAGAATTTATGAAGTAAGGAATTTAATTGTTAAAATAGTTATTGAAATTATTTTTTTAAGATATATGTTGAAAAGTTTATACTAGACTTATAATTGTAAATTTTAAAAAATTTTAAATTGATTTTTAATTGGTGGTTGATATCAAAGTTTTCTTGGGTTGGATTTCAAAATTTCTTAAGAGTCAATGTAAAATTTTCATGAGAATGGATGGAAAATTTTCTTGAGGGTCATTCGGATTTGATCGTATACATACTAAACAATTTTATTTATGCGGTGTGGGCAACCTCTAAGGCTGTGTTTGGTTGGAAGAATGGAATTGAATGGAATAAAATTGAGAAACTAGTATACTTTTCAAGTAAAATTATGTTTTTGTGGGTAATGAAATGTAAAACCCAATGGAATGTTTCACATCAAATTCCCTTGGTTGTGGAATTTCAAAATCCTTCCACCTAGAGAGGGAATTTGAAATCCCACAACCAAGGGAATTTGAGGTGAAACATTCCCTTCGGTTTTACATTTCATTACTCACTCAAACTTAATTTTACTTGAAAATTATACTAGTTTCTTAATTACATTCCATTCCATTCCATGCTTCTAACCAAACGCAGCCTAAGGGAACCACTTGGCTCCGCTCATACAATAATGCCAAATTAAAAGCTTATGATTGTTCATGCTCCTCCTGGAACACGTGATTCGATGAACCATCGTGACTGTTAGAGAAGCCTATTTCAAACAATCACGGTTCATTGTCTATTGGATCCCGAGCAAATCATGTTTGCTGGTTCATAATCTTTTCTTTACAACGTTCAATTTAATAAAGGTGGCTCTCAAACGACTAAAAGACTTACAATGAACCAATTGTGAGAAGTGTGCTAGTACGATCACGACTCGATTTGGGTGACTTCTTTTAAGTATTCGTCTATCGACCCAAATTGTTCACATGGCCTCCTGCCAATAAATATAAAATACTAAATACATAACCCAATTTTCATGACCCATTAAACTTGACTAATAAAGCCCAAACCGGTTTGTTGATTATTGGAGCAACATAAATAAGAAAGCAATTATATATTGAGGTTGCCTTTATAAACTCTCTTGAGTTTGAGACAAAAGAAAAACACATAAAACTAACATCCTTACATCCACATACATGACAATAACAAGCAACGTTTCGTGTTCTCATTAAGTTTGATATAAAGTTTCAAGTATGCTTTAAAGTGGATTACAAATGGATTCTTTTGAACTACTTAATTGCTAAGGAATAAGGGAGTGCACTATCTCTAGGAAGTAAAGTGAAAAGATGACTCGATGATATTCTTTTTAGACATGTGATACTTAATGTAATTAAAAAGTAACAATAAGATAATCTTACAGGTAAATGATGAACTCTTCAGCTAAAAGATTGTAAGTTTTATGATGTGGCATCTATGCAAAACTAATGTTTACATCGTTGCAATTATGGTATTTGATTATCACCTTTTTTAATAGCAATACTTAATTTTTTTTATAATTACCGTTAACCAAGTTTGAACCTCTATGAACTTCAAAGAGTCTTCAATTCTTGCCTTCCAACCCAAGTGACATTTGATTATCAATTGCATATGTGAATACACTTCATAATTTGTTAATAAAAAACGTTAGATCAAGAGAACTGCTACACTTGTTTTATCATAAATATCTCAATTGGTTAAAATGTGCAATTTTATTAGATGGAGATGTTTGAAAGAACCCACTCATAAAGAATACCTTTTGGGCTGCAATATCAAACAGTCATTCTTCATCCCTAAACTTTATTTCATATACTTGATATGGAAAAAGCAAGTAGCTTTAAAAGTTCTAGTAAAGGTGCTAATATGAGTAATAAAGACTTGACGGCTCGAGTAATGGGTTCGAACTAAAGTAAATAACTTTTTTGATACGAGTCAATCTGGCCGGTTAGTATGCAACCATTCTCTGCTTCATATGTTATGTTACACGTGATTATAAAAACTATAGTATTACAATACACATAAGGTTTGATGAAGTGATTTAGTTGATTGCATGTGGTAAAAATATATTTTTGGATGACTTTTGACCGTTTTATATCTTACTCTTTTATAAATATTTTTTAATTTTTATTTACCCCTTAAATATAAAATAAATCTCAGATGAGTTGCAAAACATCTCCCTTAGGGTTTACTAAAACAAGACAAAACAATCATTTTGAACTTTTCTATAAAACTAATTCCTAAAGTTTGAGAAAAGGTAAATTGTATATGCATTCGATTGTTTAAGGAATTATCTTAATTATGTTTTCATTATAAAAAAGTTGTATAAAGATATAAAATATTAGTTATGAAAAAGCAATGGAGCCAATTATGGAAATTATTGCAACTTGCTACGATGTACAATGTATGTGGCCAGTTGGATGTTTGGCTTGCATAACTTTTGTACATGGTTACACTTTTAACTAATTTTAGACTAAAAAGAATCTTTGTTGATATATTATTCTAGAGTTTGAACTCTTTTGTCTCATTTTGTACGCCTATTTTTTTATCTCTCCTGTATTGTATGGTTATCGTGTGAAAGTAGTATAACATTCTACTAAATGGTGAGGATAATAAAATCGTAACATTGTAACATACAAAATGAGACAACAATCTCATTTTGTACTTTAATTGATTTTGGAGTAGAGAAAATGATATTGATGCACTCCTAGGTTACTATTTTGAAGGGATAGAAAATAGAGTCTAATGTTGATAGTTTTAAAGAAGAATTCGAGGTGAACTTGATTTTACCTATGCATGATTGTTTTCTATACGAGAGCTTCTATAAGTTCATATATTAAACTCATATCAACCTTATATTTTCTCATGAAATTACTTTTCGAATTAAAGAAGCAGTTGGTAACATCATGGATTTCAGCTCAACTCATTGGCGAATGAGCTTGTCGTGCACTCATGATACCAAGCAAAAGCAATAGGATACTACTTTAGCTTGGATATTCAAGTAAACCAAATCTTGGTTGGCTTTTGTCTGATCATAGACCCAACGTTAACAACTTTTGCTTGCATGGTCGGATATGCTTTATGTAGGGTGTAAATGAACCGAATCATTCTTGAGTTATTCAAGATTGAAATGTTAGAACGCCAAATCAAACCATGCTCAAACTTAAACTATAGCTCCTTAAGTCTAGACTGAAATCCGTTAATTAAACGAGCTCTAATCTACATTTGAAATTTGAAATAATTAACTTGTTAGATTCAAGCCAATTACTCGTGTAAATATAATAACTTTTATATAATGTAACTTATGGTTAGAAATTCATGATAACAAGAAGGTTGACTAATTACACATGAACGTTTTTCGTGGTTAAATATAATTTGATTGACTTGCTCAAATCTCGAGTTCTATACATAAATAAAGATTATTTGGTTGCACAACTATAACGATAATAATAGAAGAGAGAGAAGTAGTTGTAGAGGGAGCATTTGCTTGGTCTTGCAAGTACGAGGAGTAGTTCGAAAAGGTTAAGGTTAAACACAATCCCATGAATCATGGAGAAGATAATATCTCTAGTGCACATCTCGAGACTCAAGTTAGTCAAAAATAAAAATTAAATAAGATTATGCTTTCAGGAACTTATCTTTTGTGAATTGATGTGTGTGTGTATATATATGTATATATGCTAAGAAGTCATGTTCATATGGTTTATTCTTGTTTGATATAATCCAAAAATAATAGTTAAAACAATATGATGAAAATTTGATCCGTATATGGTGATGTTTTTAATATGATATCGTACTAGCTAGTGGTTGTATGAATATAATTTTACACTAATGGTATCATCTGCCCTTGCACCCTTTCTAAATGATGAAGACTAAAGTACCTTACGAAAATAACTTAGAAGCATGTAATTCATATTAAAGCTATGATTGGAGATTATTTTAACTTTGCGAGGTTTACATGATGTTAGAACATATGATGAGTCAAATTTTAATTGATTAAGCTCAAATTAAATTGATATTATAGTATTCCAAGCTCTCCTATCAAGTTTTGCTTTATGTATTACTAAGTTAATACCCCGTGTATCACACGAGTTGAATAAACGATCTTTTGATATAAGATATGATTGATATTATATACGAGTGATAAAAGAACGATATCATTTTTTAAACTTTTGTTTATTTTTTTTTTTTTTGATTTTCTCCAAAAAAGTTGGTGTTTAAACAAATTTTTTCAAAACAAATCGTTTTTTAAAATGTGTCATTTTTAATAACTTTTTTATTATAACTTTGAATTTAATTAATTTTTTTCATAAGAATTTTATTTTTTAAAAGCCACGAGTTTTAATATATATTGTGTTTTTTAAAGTTTGATATTATGTTTGAAAAAGTTGTTTATTTTATAAAAAAATTATTTCTTTACAAATTGTATTTGTAGAAAGATCTTTTTTTTAATTTCATAAAAATATTTTTATACGCAAAGACTTAAATAATATTATTTGTACTTAATGTGATATTTATAAGGAGAGAGAAACGAAAAAAATATAATTTAGGGCTTTAGAATTATAATAAATGACCTACAAAAAACTTTTTATTAGTATAGATAGATGTAACATATCATATTTTTCGGAGTGATTAACGTAAATCATAGCAGCTAATTTTTTTAATCACGGATTTCATTACTTCTCAAAGTTTATGAATTTTCTTTTCATGTTTTACTCTTCGCTTGTCATATTGGTTCAAGCAAGTTGCTTAATACTAAAAAAATTTAAAAAATAAAATTTACTCTCGAGTCCACCTCATTCTTCTTTTAGCCATCTTAAGACATACATTGTGAACGTTTGAGATTGCTTATTTACCACTTACTTTTAACTTATTAATTTTTAAGAAGTTATAAGTCAAAAAAGATATTTGATAAACTCAAAAGTATTTTTTCAAACTACTTTTTATATAGGATAAAAAAAGGTTTTGAAAAGTAAAAATGATGTTATTTATTAACTTTTAAAAACTAATTTTAGTTTAATTTTCTATTATACCCTTCTATTACCCCCTATTAACTTCCCTCATTTTTAAAAAAATATATTCTTTTTTCATTTTATATATTTTAGTTTATAAGACAATTCAAACACTTTTCTAAAAACTTTTTTTTGAAAAGTAACAAGCTAATAAATCCATTTTATCAAAAGTTTTTTAAATCAAAATAAGCAATTTCAAACATGGCCGATAATAAAGTGGGTGTTTGGATTGTTTATTTATAAGGTTACTTTTAACTAATTAATTTTAAAAAGTTAATAAATCAAAAAAACAGTTTGCCAATCCTAATAGTTCTTTTCAAATTGATTTTTCATAAAGGGTAAAAAGTGGTTTTTGAAAAGTAAAAAGTACGTGACTTATTAACTTTTAAAAACTTATTTTAATTTAATTTACTATTATACCACTCTCCTAGCTTCTACTAACTCATCTAGTTTTTAAAACTATGTTTTTTTTATCATTTTATAACTTTTTAGTTTATAAGCTTAATTCAAACATATTTTTATAAACTACTTTTAAAAAATCATAAGTTAATAAGTCTTTTTTATCAAAACTATTTTCCAACTAAAATAAAGAATCTCAAATATGTTCTAAATATCCGCTCTCAAGTTCAAGCTTTATAAACAAACTTCCATCTTTTTTTACTTTTTTTCTTTTTATCAAGGGAGTGAGGTTGTAAACCTAACCTGGTCATAAAAGCCTAGAATAGTAGCATAGCATGGGTGGCATATGACCAAACACCCATATTGGCTGTCAAAAGGTAATCCTCAATGGATGGCTAGATAACCTTATCCACCATCTTTTTGTACCACCACACAATCATCACAACCCCACATGTACCCTAACATCCCCATTCACTCACCCGGTCAATAATATAAGATACCAACATTATTAACAATATCTCTTGCTTTATATATATATATATATATATATATATATATATATATATATATATTTGTGATGAAATGATAAACACCAAATTTTCTTTTGCAATAAATGCTTAATCTATCTATAACATAGGCTTCACAGTGTTTTCTTTTAGCTATTAAAGATCACATAAACTAGATTTTACTTGTCTTAATGTTAAAAAGTGTTTTTGTTTAATTTATATTTGTATCAATCATAAAAGGCTATAGTGATTGACACCACATGTGATCTCCACTTGTAGATATTTCACCACATGCTCTATATATAAACCATCCATTGGATCAACCCCACTCATATCCAGCCCCACTCAAACCACCAAATGGAACTATTGTTGTATTCATTTTCCTTCTTTACAAATAAAAAAACAAACATTAGAGCCACAAGGGTAGACATACAACATCATAACAAACTTTAAACACATACTTAACAAAGGATTAACTTAAAGTCAAATAACTACTTACCCTATTCTTATTGTGGCTGCACTTTAACATTTTTAATTAACACTAATCATGCTATCTCCATTGTTGAATCCTGCGATTCCTTGATACGAAGACGATCGATTCGGGTTGTACTCTAGAGAAAGATTCAGAGACACTGATAACGGGTTTGTTTCATATTTCTGATTCTGATTCACATCCATCATTGTTGATCGCATTGACCCGCCATTGGCTTGATCACCATTGTTCAAGATCATCATCATTTCCACCGGATTCTGCAGCTGTACTGGTGGTATAGACGGTTGCACAACACCACCTTGACCCTTGTTGTGTTCATCAACTTCTTGTTCTGTTGGCATAGCAGCAACCTAAACATCATGTCGAACAATGTTAGATGCATTGTTTAAACATTGATGAATTCATAATCATGTGTAACTGCATCATTATGCAAATAATTTACAGAAATCAGGGGCTCAATGGTTTGACTTTTAGCTTTAACATGCCTATTGATTTAAATAGGGATCGTCTAAATGTATCTATGTATGCTATTGTTAGTAAGAAATAACACGTGGGTACGTTTAGCACAACCAAATTGAATACTGTAAGACTTACAGAATCAGTAGTGATGTCGAATAGGCTAGATCGACGCCTGCGGCGATTGAGGTTGCTGCGGCGGAGGAAGTACTTCTGAGCATGGCTTGCAACCTGTGTAGGGGTGCGAGTCTTGACGAAGTTTCTAGAGATCCCCCTCCAGTCTCCTTTGCCTACCTTCTGTAACCCTATCAGAAACAGCTTGTGTTCATCTTCAGTCCATGGTATTCCTGTCAATCATCAATGTTGACATGATTATTAGTTTAATTAGTTTAACCTAACAAATTTCACACCTGTTAACCTCTTAATTTTGCTCGCTAATAAATTGGGAAACAACAAACCCTAGGTCAAATTAGGAACAATTCGATCGTCATCCAGATACACAAATCTTACCTAAAATAGCAAATTAAATGCGAACTTATCATGATAATGTTAATTCACAACCATCGCATCAATCAATTTAATGAAAATGATAATCAAACGCGAAAGGAGATCGGTGAAAACGAGAAAATTGATGAGAATGATCATTTGTTATGACTTTTGAATAAATTAAATTAAACGAAGATGTTGAAGATAAATTGCGATCTAACCTCGTTTCCGCTCCCTGCTACCGTTGGACTGGTGGCGGACGGCGTCGTCCGCCGAGGCGTAGCCGGTGGTGGCAGCGGCAGCGGCCGCGGCGGCGACGGTGGCGGTGGCGGAGACATCGAGATTGTTATTAGACGATTCACGCTTTGCAGGCACATACTGAGACAGATTGTTCATACTCACACTCTTCCTCATCGGATCAACCTTCACTCTCACGCCAAACAGCATAATCTCACCGGTGCCGGCGCCGGAGCCACCGGAAGACGAATCATCCGCCACCGATGACGATTCCAACGGCGATTGCGACATGATTGTTCGTCTCTGCAAAATCATCAACCACCGATCAATCAACAAACCGAACACTCGATTGATTTCAAATCAATTAAACAAAACAAAACGAAATGAAATAAAATGAAATGAAATGAAATGATCAAATGAAGATTTGATTGTTTACCAGCTGATCACGATGAAATTGAAATGCTTGTGTGAAAATAAGATTATAAAATATCTTGATGATGATGTTGTTGTTCAGTATGATTTTATGAATGTTGATTTTGTACTAGTGTTGTTGAGAGATAAAGATAGTAATGGTGTATGTATCGGTGGTATATATAAAAAGATGTATGACAGGTGGGATCCATGTGGTGTGTGGTGTTGGAGTTTGTAACCGATAGACGTGGTAGTCAATGTACGGCTTTTATCATTTCCAATTTTCTATTATTTTAGACTAACAAAATCGAATATACTTTGATTTCACTTAGAATATTAGGATGTAAACTTGTATACTTTTTAAGTTTTAATTTGTATACTATCCTGAGCATCTGGTAGGTGTTGTGATTTTAAAAATAAAGCGAGAAGTGTGATATGGAATAAAGATATCAGTTTTAATTCGAACGTATTTAAAAATATGTAACATAGAAGCGCCTAAGGGGTGGTGATTGGGTTGTAAATTTAAAAAGGTGTGTGAGAGGCTGTGTACTTGTGTATGGTTTGAGTCAGCCGTGAATGAGAAGAATTACAAATTAATTTTTAACGGGTTAAAGAGTCGGTTTATTTAATTTTAGTGTATGCCTAAACACGGCCCTTTTGCGTAATTAGGTTTAATTGTTAAATAACATAATACACATATATTAATTCAAAAGGTTAGATGTTTTTTTTTATTTTCTATTTTTTTTTTGGGGGGGGGGGGAGTGGGGGGAGTCCCTAAGGTGCGTGATATACATGACACTCTTTTTATTTACTTGTGTGTTAACGACATAAGACCAATGGTTGATAAGATAAACAACATAGGACACAAAAATATCAATGAACGTGAGGAGATACGGTTCAAACAAACACAAAAATCATTCTCAATATGTTAATAAAAAAAACTAATATTAGGAAAAGGAATTAGAAACTGATTACATTTGTGGAGAGAATTGTAATACAAAAGTTGAATTTGAATTGGAAGAAAATGAAATTTATGATACATTTGGTTGACAAAATAATCATATTTAGCTTTTGAATTTGTTAATAAAGCTGAAATGTGATGGCGGCGGTGGTTGTGGACGCAATGATAGGTTGTAACTGGGGGCCAGATGGCGGCGGTGTTGGGGCCATAACGTCGATGGTGCCAATTGTGGTGACGCCATCTGAATTCAACGCGCAATCTGTTTTATATTATTGTGACGTTAGTTAGCCGTTTCTATTTCTTTCTAGTGAGTAATGGTTATGGAAATATTAATATGGATGAACAGATAATGAATGTGAAAATTTGGTATAACAAAAATAGCTAAAAAACTAAATACGAACTAGATACATGAAATTTTTTATTCTACGCGGTTTATTGTTGTAGACTGACTGATATGCTTGGCACTCTTTCTTTCTTGTGTGTTAATGACATAAGACTAAGGGCTGATAAGATAAACACCATAAGGCACAAAATATAAGTGAACATGACGAGATATGATGCAAACAAACATAAAAAAACATTCTCAATATGTTAATAAAAGTTAATTCTAGGAAAAGAAATAAAAAATTGATTAAAATTTCGAGGAGAGAATAGTAATTCAAAAGTAGAATTTGGATTGGAAAAAATGAAATTTAAGATACATTTGGTTGACAAAAAATATCATATTTAGCTTTAAATTTATTAATAAAGTTGAAATGCGGTGGTGGCGGTGGTTGTGGACGCAATGATAGGGGTTGTAATTGGGGAGTAGATGCCTACGGTATTAGGGCCACAACGTCGATGGTGTCAATTGTGGTGACGTAATCTGAATTCAACGGGCAATCTGTTTTATATTATGGTGACGTTAATTAGTTGTTTCTGTTTCTTTTTATTGAATAATGGTTATGGGAATATTGATTATAAGTGAATGGGTAATGAATGTGAAAATTTAGTATGACATAAATAGCTATAAAACTAAATATGAACTAGATACATGAAATTTTAAATCCTACACTGTTTGTTGTCATGTATCATGCAAAATTTTGGTTTCTGATAACTAGTCACCTGATTTCCTTTTATAAAAATTTAATTGAAATTATATGTATAAGAAATACCCAATAACACTTTTAAAAGTTAGTTTTTTCTTAACAACATAGAGGATCACTTTTATTCCAAAAAAGACAATTACAAAATACAAACCATAATAGGTAGAACACCGAGAACAAATTATGAAAACATTTTACTCACATCAAAATTGCACCAATACTCCTATCTATACTTATATTCATTGATCTACTCTTCATCCAAATGAAGGACAATTCTTTAATTTTATATATCAATCTTGAAGCACCTTTAACTTTACCATTGAACATTCTATTGTTCATTTGGATGCATATGCACCAACTTGTCGCCAAGCAAATCACCTGCACCACCATTTTTCATAAGGCGATGCGGCCTGCATTGCATGTACCACCGTCAATTTTCTCCATTATAGTGGGTATTATCAGAAGATGGATGCAAGTCACAAGACAAAAGGGTCTTGAAACAATGCATGTGCAGCACGTCTCACACATGCAAAGGGTACACGCGACAACATTGCCTTATGGATGTGGGCAACATTTGCCAATGGATCCCAACTATAAATGGGTGAGTTCAACTCACTTTTCTAACAAACTCACATCGGAATTGTCACACCCCAACCTTAACGGCGGAAACGTCGAGATATGAGGGTTAAGATTGTTCATGACACGCAACGTTAATTTAAAATAACAATATTATTAAAGCTCAATATTCAAGACATATATTTAAGAAATAAAACATGTTCCAAAACATAGAAATTTTAAAGTCAAATGATAACAAATGTATTTTTATTCTAATCTAGGTTCAGTCCTAGATGTAACAATGTCTTCATAGCAAGCTAAGCATTATCATTTCCTGAAACATTTTAAAAATAAAAGGTCAACATAATGTTGGTGAGTTTTCTATAGTTTTCATACATAAATATATATAAAAGATGGCAATTCATGCCATAGGTTAGTGAATAAAGTAACTAGAGATGTATGAACAATGTAACAATCAAACCTTGACAGATTACAAGATTACAATATTACAAGATTACAAGATTAAACGATTAGCTAAGTGTACTTGGATTAACCAAGTAGGCTTGTCAGGCCCATAGATCTATGACGTCGCCATGCTAGCAATAGTTAATGATTTTACATATAATAGTCTTCACATGGTAATTACTAAAGTTCAACTAACCATGACAAACAAGAGGAAATGCCCTAGTGTTTACAAGATGCAAACGAGTTTACAAGTGCAATAACGCTTGTTTGGCTTTGACTGTTGAGCAGGTAAGGCTCACACGTGGTCCATCAAACCCATGAACATAGCCGAACATTGATATAACCAGAAAGGCATGACATAAATTTATAATGACTTTATCTTGTACGAAGGATTGTTTTACGAGTATTTTCATCGTGTAATTAAGTTTTGATAATAACCCAAAAGAAAATCGATAAGTAAGAAATAAAAGGTTCTATAAAGCTAGATCAAACGACAAATTGAAACATAACGGCGTGAGAAGAGAAATTGATTTAAATGTTCCAGTCTTGGAACTAAGATTAACCTAAAATGACGAAGACCTCTTTTGAGTTCAGGAATGTGACATCCGTCACCGAAGGTCCGTCATTTAACGTGTTTGATTTAACCTTTGTTATCAGTCATTCCTCATTTTGATAAACCAACTACGTGGATACCATATTTGCTTTGCTTAGTTATCCTTCTAAGCGTGCTATCGTTGCTTGCCTAGTCGTTACCTTAAGACGTTTTTCTGAGATTTGCCCCGTTAACACTAAACGCGCCATTTTATATAAAAACCATTGTCACGTATAAAACCATTTTTAACTTGTAAAATAACAATAACGACGTTTATCATTAATAAAAACAAGACTAATAAATAACGTTTTTAAACCGAAACAAAAGTTAGGAACTCGGGGCAAAGTGTGAGGACTAAACTTGACATTTTGAGAAACTAGGCTGGGTATAAATACCCATTTCCCAGCCATTTTCTTCACATCATCTTCATCTTCATCGATCTTCTTCTCTTCTTCATTTCTACACCAATCTAGCACCAAAATTCGTCACGTTTGTCGCGATTTCACCGTCAAATCTTGGTTATCATCGTGAATACTCACTCCTAGCAGGTAGATAACCTCGTTTGACCCGTTTCTTGCTCGATTTCACTTCTGCGTTTTCTAGGGTTTCGGGTGCTCGGGTTCATCCGAGCATAAGAGGTCGTGTGGGCTTGTGTGTTGCGTTTCCGAGTGTGTTTCTTGCTTAGACACGTTAGGCAAACATTTCTGGAGGTTCTTGGTGCATAAAACTCGTGCTCGGAGCAGCTGGACGCTGCTCTGCACTTCAGCAGTCGCGACCTGCTGTACAGGGCGACTGGGTCTGTCATGCGACTGAGCCGTGCGACTGGGTGAGTCGTACGACTGAGTCCATGCGTCTGAGTCTATCGTACGACTAAGCTGTACGACTGGGTGAGTCGTACGACTGAGTCAAGCGACTGAGTGTTGTATGCGATTGAGTCTACGCGTATGAGTGTGTCACGCGACTGAGCCGTGCGATTGGGCAAATCGTGCGACTAAGTCAGGCGTATGGGTCTGTGCGAACGAATGAGTCATGCGAATGAGATTGTGTGCGATTGTGCGTGAGTCATACGACTGAAAGTCCAATCGTACGAATGAATGTTCATTCGTACGAATGAAGCTGATTCGTACGACTGAAGGTCCAATCGGGCGTATGGAGGTTGAGTCGTATGACTGAGTCTTGCATGGTACGACTGAGTGCTTAGTCGCACGAATGAAGGTTCAATCGTACGAAAGTAGCTAATTCGTACGACTGAAAGTCCACTTGTGCGAATGGAGTGTCAGTCGAGCGTCCGGTCCTGTTGTATGACTAATGATGTGTGTGTGCGTATGGATCCCCTCTTCGGAGATCTCACGACGATAATGTAATACTAATAAAGTGTCATAGCTTGACCACAAAGATTAAAGTCAACGCTATTAACAGGCACGTACCATTTAAAATAACCTAGTCTGAGATGTGTGTGACTGCTTGTGTGTGTACTACCCACGACCGAACCGAAACTGCCAGAGCCTATTGATATCATCTTATGCTTTATGCTCTTTATTAATGCTTGTCGGTAACTGTCAATAGGTGTTTGACTGTTCATAGCATCCTACAGTTGGAATCTTTCATCATACGTGCTTATCATCTATTCTGTGAGTTTCGCGGCCCCTTTTTACGCTTATAAAACCCTTTTAAACATTTTCTACTTGGGGGAAAAGAATGCTCACTTATTTACTTAATCTCAGGCACCTTCCTTAGTGGAAGTTGGCTGCTACTTATATGAGTAACTTACCTTGATAAACTTGTTGATTGATACTAAGGTTAAGAGGGTGTCATGTAACTTGTTTAGGTATCATTCTATGTATATCGCGGATGTAGTGGGAATGCTGCGGAGGACCCTATATATAAGCATCCCCGGTATACTAAGAATGTGTTTAAACCGGGTTACATGATGATCCTGACTGTTTGCTGCTATATGAACTTGAACTATGTGCTATGATACCCTATGTATATTACTTAGGGGTTTTACACTACCATGCACAACTAATTGATGTTACGTGTTGATTTATGCTATTTGTGGATGCCATTGACCTTGGATGCTCTCGGCTGTGTGGTTCTTCTGTGTGGTTCTTCTAAGCCGACCATCCATTACAACCATTAATCCCGGTAATTGGGACCTAAATATTGGTTTGGTTGTAACCTATACGTATGCGCTGTGTGGATCTTGCCACGTCATGTTTAACTTGACACGTATGCGCTGTGTGGATCTTGCTACGTCAAGTTAAACTTATTATGCTATGTAAAACCCTTTTTATATAACCATTAATCCCGGTAATGGGACCTAAGAATTGGTTTGGTTATAAACTATACGTACGCGCTGTGTGGATCTTACTACGTCTTAATAAACTATTTAAACTTTGGAAATCTTTCTTTACAGCCATCAATTCCCGTGAGGAACCGAACATTAGGTTTGGCTGTAGCTAATTATAACCGGTACAACCGCCTATACATAAGTATAGTTGCGGTGGCTCTTATTAAACTACTGGTTCATCTTAACAACTTTTATTACTTAAAACCTGCGAAGCTCACCAACAATTATGTTGACCGTTTTGAGCATTTCTTTTCAGGTGAACAAGGTAATTGAAGAATCTAGGAGTGCTGCCTTTTAGAGGAGACCCTAGGATGCATTTTGTGATTATTACTCTTGTAAAGCTTGAACATGACTTTTGTACACTTGTTCCCGAGTTGTGGGAATTTACATTACAAGTTGTCTTTAATGCTTATGTGATCATTTTGTTGTGCTTATGGCTATGCTGTCGTGAACTTTGATTTTACACGACACAAGTCTCCATTCGTGTTCGGGTGTCGTCATGACACGCTTGTCATCATATTTTTATTGCTACTCTATCATATACCATGTGTTATGACGATCCCGTCTAGCTCGCATTCCCCGTGTTTCCGCTATCAGCGGGGGGTGTGACAGACTGGTATCAGAGCCATTGGTTATAGAGAATTAGGCAATTACACTTGACCTAGACTATAACCTAGGAACCTTCATGTTGATTTGCATGCTTAAGCTTGTGTGCATTTATATATCTCGTGTATGCGTTCCTCTTTATATGCTTGGTTATCCTTTTGTTTTGTGATCTTTCACTTTGTGCTTGAGCCTTTGTGTTCGTCCCTTATGGGATGCTTCCTATTGGATCTTCCGTTCCCTCTATGCGCCAAGTTATCATAACCAAATTCGGGTATTGAGACCCGAAGAGATCTTCATAGATCATACATCGCGCTTGACCTCATATACTGAGAGACCGACCCGAGGAGGCCATGTCTGAGTCCTCCCAAGGACGCGAGATAGACAACCTCCGCTAGACTATACGTGATTACATGTTTGGCTCTGAGTTGACTTGATGGATTATTATGGATATGATGTGAAGGAAGGTCGGATGTCATGTAACCGGATTAGGCATCATTCTCGGTACATCGTGGGTATGGTGGGAACGCTGCGGGGAACCCTATATATAAACACCACCGGTATACCGAGAATATGCTTAAAATGGGCTGCATGGTGATCTTGACCGACTGGAACACGAAACATTGGAGTTTGATAAGTAAATACTTGTGTATCTTAAGGTGACTAAAGCTTATATGTTGCCTCTTGTATGAATAGAACATGCCGCCTCGAAGATCTACCCGCAACAATAGTAGCGGAAGTGAAGCCCCGAGGGGCAGAGGCAGAGGCAGGGGTAGACCTCCAATAGCAAATGAAGGCCCTTCTGGCAATAACCAAGGGACTGGAAATGCTGAGATGGCAGCCTTAATTGCTCAACAATTGACTGCCCTGATTCCAACTATCGTAGCTCAGGTGAGCGACGCGCTGCAACAGCCAAACCACCCCCACGGGGACGGTGGTAATGAGAACGAGGATAATGGGAACCCGACTGGGAATGAAAGCAACCAAGAGACCGGAAATGTTGGTACAGCCGGTAACGAAACTGGGGTTGCTAACGCCAAACGGGGCTGTTCTTACAAGGAGTTTGTGGCCTGTAAGCCCCGGGATTTCGATGGTAAAGGTGGGGCGATAGCCCTGATTAGATGGCTCGAGAAAATGGAGGCTGTGATCGACATCAGCGAAAGCCTTGACAGCCAGCGGATCAAGTATGTTACATGCTCACTGCAGGGCCGAGCACTAACTTGGTGGAACACCCAGGTTCAAGCTAGGGGAAGGGAATCTGCGATGCAGATGACCTGGGATGAATTCAAAGCCTTGATTACCGAGGAATACTGCCCCCTCAACGAGATGCAAAAGCTTGAGCATGAGTTCTGGAATCATGCTATGGTGGGGGCAGGGCACGCAGCTTATACTGACCGATTCCACAAGCTGGCTAGACTAGTTCCACACCTAGTCATTCCGGAATCTAAGAGGATTGAGAGGTACATTTGGGGACTCGCGCCTCAAATCTGAGCAATGGTAACTGCAGCTGCTCCTCCTACAATTCAGAGCGCGATTCTGAAGGCTGGCGCTCTCACTGATGAGATGATAAGAACAGGGGTACTGGGTAAGGGAGCAAAGAAAAAGAAGGAAGCTGGGGAAACAAGCTGGTCTGGTACTGGAAAGTCTGATAAGAAGGCCAAAACAACCAGAAACTTTGTGGCCGTGACTCAAGGGAAGAGGGAATATACTGGTCCGCACCCGAAATGTGACAGGTGCAATCTTCATCATCCTCCAGCAACACCGTGCCGGGTGTGTTTGAACTGCAGACGCCCGGGGCATCAAGCAAGAGACTGCAGAGTAGCACCAAACCTGGTGGCACCCATCAACGCGGTTAACCCCGCTGGGAATGCCAGGGCTTGCTACGAGTGTGGAGCCCTCGACCACTTCAGGAATATGTGCCCCCGACTGAACAGGGCATCGGGTCAGCAGGGAAACAACCAGCAGCAGATACTGGCCATAGCGGGTGCTCAAGGCCAAGGAAACCAAGTTAATGCTGCACGGGGACGCGCCTTCGTCATTGGAGCGAATGATGCCCGTCAAGATCCGAACGTTGTCACGGGTACGCACTTACTCAATAACCATTTCGCATCTGTACCGTTTGATACTGGGGCAGATAATAGTTTTATATCATCTGAGTTTGTGCAAATGCTTGATTTGAGTGCCAGTAGACTAGAAACTAGTTACTCCGTAGAAATGGCAAATGGTAGGGTTGAACAGGCAGAGGAAATTATTAAGGACTGCACCCTAATGTTGGAAGACCAGGCCTTCAACATAGATTTGATACCTTTCGAGTTAGGGAGCTTCGACATAATAGTGGGGATGGATTGGTTGTCTAAGCATGGAGCCGAGATTGTTTGCCGAGATAAAGTAGTGCGGATTCCCATGTCAGACGGGAAAGTACTCAGAATACAAGGAGAGCGACCGGCAAGAAACTTGAAGCTTATCTCCTGCATGAAAGCACGCCAAGGACTACGAAAGCAGTGTTACACCTTTCTGGCTCACGTGGTAGAAAAGAAGGAAGAAGAGACAAAATTGGTAGACATACCGATTGTACGGGATTACCGGAAGTGTTCCCTGATGATTTGTCTGGATTGCCTCCTCCACGACAGGTGGAATTCCATATAGAGCTGGTTCCTGGAGCTACGCCGATAGCCAAGACACCGTATCGGTTAGCACCCTCAGAGATGCAAGAGTTGTCCAGCCAACTACAGGAACTACTGGAGAAGGGTTTCATTCGACTGAGTCATTCACCGTGGGGAGCACCGGTGTTATTTGTCAAGAAGAAGGATGGGTCGTTCCGTATGTGTATCGACTACAGAGAGTTGAACAAATTGACCGTGAAGAATCGGTATCCTCTCCCTAGAATCGACGACCTATTCGATCAGTTTCAAGGAGCCTCGTATTTCTCTAAGATCGACCTTCGATCTGGTTATCATCAACTAAGAGTATTCGAGGACGATATTCCAAAAACAGCATTTAGAACTCGTTACGGGCACTATGAGTTCTTGGTCATGCCATTTGGATTGACCAATGCACCAGCTGTCTTTATGGATCTGATGAATCGGGTGTGCAAGCCTTATCTTGATAAGTTCGTGATCGTATTCATAGACGACATACTCATCTACTCCCGTTCAAAAGAGGATCACGAAAAACACCTCCAAGCAATTCTAGAACTGTTGAAAGAAGAGAAACTTTTCGCCAAATTCTCGAAATGTGAATTCTGGCTTCGAGAAGTGAAGTTTTTGGGTCATGTAGTTAACGAAAATGGAATTCATGTGGACCCCGGCAAGATTGAAGCTGTGAAGAAATGGGATACACCCCAGACACCTTCAGAGATGCGACAATTCTTAGGATTGGCCGGATACTATCGTCGCTTCATTGCCAATTTCTCCAAGATTGCCCAACCGTTAACTTTGTTGACTCAGAAAGACAAGAAGTTCGATTGGGGGAAAGCACAAGAACAGGCGTTCCAAACATTGAAGGAGAAGTTGTGCAACGCACCGATATTGTCTCTCCCAGACGGAACCGATGATTTTGTGGTGTACTGTGACGCTTCACATCAAGGTTTGGGCTGTGTACTAATGCAGAAGGATAAGGTAATTGCTTACGCTTCGCGACAACTCAAGGTGCATGAAAAGAACTACACAACTCACGACCTGGAGTTGGGTGTTGTAGTATTTGCACTCAAGATATGGAGGCATTATCTCTATGGAACCAAATGCATCATTTACACAGACTATAAGAGCCTTCAACACATCATGAATCAGAAAGAACTTAACATGCGACAGCGACGCTGGGTAGAGCTACTTAGCGACTATGATTGTGAAATCCGGTATCATCCGGGGAAAGCTAACGTGGTGGCTGATGCTTTAAGCCGCAAAGAACGCGTGAAACCATTACGTGCTCGAGCGCTGGGTTTGACTATTCAAACTAATTTAAAGGCTCAGATTCAGACTCGATACTCTGTTCATCCTGGTGCGGACAAGATGTACCACGACCTGAAAGAGCTATACTGGTGGCCAGGTATGAAGAAAGATGTTGCTGTATACGTGAGCAAATGCTTGACTTGTTCAAAGGTCAAGGCTGAACACCAGAAACCATCGGGATTATTGCAACAACCTGAAATTCCCGAGTGGAAATGGGAGAACATCACTATGGATTTCATCACCAAACTCCCGAGAACACCAAGCGGACACGACACGATATGGGTCGTGGTGGATCGAATGACAAAATCCGCTCACTTCTTGCCTATCCGAGAAGACTATAAAATGGATAAGCTGGCAAGGTTGTACATCAAAGAGGTCGTGACACGGCACGGGGTGCCGGTGTCAATCGTATCCGACCGAGACAGTCGATTCACTTCACGATTTTGGCAGACGTTACAGAAAACGATGGGCACTCGGTTAGACATGAGTACAGCCTATCACCCCCAGACAGACGGCCAAAGTGAACGAACAATACAAACGCTTGAGGACATGCTGAGGGCATGTGTCATTGATTTTGGTGGTAGTTGGGATACTCATCTACCGCTGATCGAGTTTTCCTACAATAACAGTTACCATACTAGTATCGGTTGTGCACCGTTCGAAGCGTTGTATGGACGGAAATGTAGATCACCAGTTTGTTGGGCCGAGATTGGTGAAAGCCAGCTAACAGGTCCCGAAATCATTCAAGAAACCACCGATAAGATCTTCCAAATCAAAGACAGACTCAAAGCTGCTAGAGATCGCCAAAAGAGCTATGCCGACAACCGTCGGAAGCCGCTAGAGTTTAACGTTAGGGATCGAGTGTTGCTTAAGGTCTCTCCATGGAAAGGGGTCGTACGGTTTGGAAAGAAAGGGAAGTTGGCCCCAAGATATGTTGGACCATTCGAGATCACAGAAAGAATCGGTTCGGTGGCGTACCGATTACGGTTGCCACAAGAGCTTAACAGTGTACAAGATACTTTCCATGTATCGAATCTCAAGAAGTGTTTAGCTGACGAATCACTTCACGTACCTATTGGGGACATCAATATTGATGAAAACCTCCATTTTGTGGAGGAACCTATTGAGGTCATGGACCGAAAGGTCAAAAGGTTGAGGCGCAGCAAGATACCTATCGTTCGTATAAGATGGAATTCCAAACGAGGGCCAGAGTTTACATGAGAACGCGAAGATCAGATGAGACTCAAATATCCACACCTGTTCGAGGATGACGCCCTTAGACCTAGCACTAGTTGAATTTCGGGACGAAATTCCCTCAACTGGGGATACTGTGACATCCGTCACCGAAGGTCCGTCATTTAGCGTGTTTGATTTAACCTTTGTTATCAGTCATTCCTCATTTTGATAAACCAACTACGTGGATACCATATTTGCTTTGCTTAGTTATCCTTCTAAGCGTGCTATCGTTGCTTGCCTAGTCGTTACCTTAAGATGTTTTTCTGAGATTTGCCCCGTTAACACTAAACGCGCCATTTTATATAAAAACCATTGTCACGTATAAAACCATTTTTAACTTGTAAAATAACAATAACGACGTTTATCATTAATAAAAACAAGACTAATAAATAACGTTTTTAAACCGAAACAAAAGTTAGGAACTCGGGGCAAAGTGCGAGGACTAAACTTGACATTTTGAGAAACTAGGCTGGGTATAAATACCCATTTCCCAGCCATTTTCTTCACATCATCTTCATCTTCATCGATCTTCTTCTCTTCTTCATTTCTAGACCAATCTAGCACCAAAATTCGTCACGTTTGTCGCGATTTCACCGTCAAATCTTGGTTATCATCGTGAATACTCACTCCTAGCAGGTAGATAACCTCGTTTGACCCGTTTCTTGCTCGATTTCACTTCTGCGTTTTCTAGGGTTTCGGGTGCTCGGGTTCATCTGAGCACAAGAGGTCGTGTGGGCTTGTGTGTTGCGTTTCCGAGTGTGTTTCTTGCTTAGACATGTTAGGCAAACATTTCTGGAGGTTCTTGGTGCATAAAACTCGTGCTCGGAGCAGCTGGACGCTGCTCTGCACTTCAGCAGTCGCGACCTGCTGTACAGGGCGACTGGGTCTGTCATGCGACTGAGCCGTGCGACTGGGTGAGTCGTACGACTGAGTCCATGCGTCTGAGTCTATCGTACGACTAAGCTGTACGACTGGGTGAGTCGTACGGCTGAGTCAAGCGACTGAGTGTTGTATGCGATTGAGTCTATGCGTATGAGTGTGTCACGCGACTGAGCCGTGTGATTGGGCAAATCGTGCGACTAAGTCAGGCGTATGGGTTTGTGCGAACGAATGAGTCATGCGAATGAGATTGTGTGCGATTGTGCGTGAGTCGTACGACTGAAAGTCCAATCGTACGAATGAATGTTCAATCGTACGAATGAAGCTGATTCGTACGACTGAAGGTCCAATCGGGCGTATAGAGGTTGAGTCGTATGACTGAGTCTTGCATGGTACGACTGAGTGCTTAGTCGCACGAATGAAGGTTCAATCGTACGAAAGTAGCTAATTCGTACGACTGAAAGTCCACTTGTGCGAATGGAGTGTCAGTCGAGCGTCCGGTCTTGTTGTATGACTAATGATGTGTGTGTGCGTATGGATCCCCTCTTCGGAGATCTCATGACGATAATGTAATACTAATAAAGTGCCATAGCTTGACCACAAAGATTAAAGTCAATGCTATTAACAGGCACGTACCATTTAAAATAACCTAGTCTGAGATGTTTGTGACTGCTTGTGTGTGTACTACCCACGACCGAACCAAAACTGCCAGAGCCTATTGATATCATTTTATGCTTTATGCTCTTTATTAATGCTTGTCGGTAACTGTCAATAGGTGTTTGACTGTTCATAGCATCCTACCGTTGGAATCTTTCATCATACGTGCTTATCATCTATTCTGTGAGTTTCGTGGCCCCTTTTTACGCTTATAAAACCCTTTTAAACATTTTCTACTTGGGGGAAAGAATGCTCACTTATTTACTTAATCTCAGGCACCTTCCTTAGTGGAAGTTGGCTGCTACTTATATGAGTAACTTACCTTGATAAACTTGTTGATTGATACTAAGGTTAAGTGGGTGTCATGTAACTGGTTTAGGTATCATTCTATGTATATCGCGGATGTGGTGGGAATGCTACGGAGGACCCTATATATAAGCATCCCCGGTATACTAAGAATGTGTTTAAACTGGGTTACATGATGATCCTGACTGTTTGCTGCTATATGAACTTGAACTATGTGCTATGATACCCTATGTATATTACTTAGGGGTTTTACACTACCATGCACAACTAATTGATGTTACGTGTTGATTTATGCTATTTGTGGATGCCATTAACCTTGGATGCTCTCGGCTGTGTGGTTCTTCTGTGTGGTTCTTCTAAGCCGACCATCCATTACAACCATTAATCCCGGTAATTGGGACCTAAAGATTGGTTTGGTTATAACCTATACGTATGCGCTGTATGGATCTTGCCACGTCATGTTTAACTTGACACGTATGCGCTGTGTGGATCTTGCTACGTCAAGTTAAACTTATTATGCTATGTAAAACCCTTTTTATATAACCATTAATCCCGGTAATGGGACCTAAGAATTGGTTTGGTTATAAACTATACGTACGCGCTGTGTGGATCTTACTACGTCTTAATAAACTATTTAAACTTTGGAAATCTTTCTTTACAGCCATCAATTCCTGTGAGGAACCGAACATTAGGTTTGGCTGTAGCTAATTATAACCGGTACAACCGCCTATACATAAGTATAGTTGCGGTGGCTCTTATTAAACTACTGGTTCATCTTAACAACTTTTATTACTTAAAACCTGCGAAGCTCACCAACAATTATGTTGACCGTTTTGAGCATTTCTTTTCAGGTGAACAAGGTAATTGAAGAATCTAGGAGTGCTGCCTTTTAGAGGAGACCCTAGGATGCATTTTGTGATTATTACTCTTGTAAAGCTTGAACATGACTTTTGTACACTTGTTCCCGAGTTGTGGGAATTTACATTACAAGTTGTCTTTAATGCTTATGTGATCATTTTGTTGTGCTTATGGCTATGCTGTCGTGAACTTTGATTTTACACGACACAAGTCTCCATTCGTGTTCGGGTGTCGTCATGACACGCTTGTCATCATATTTTTATTGCTACTCTATCATATACCATGTGTTATGACGATCCCGTCTAGCTCGCATTCCCCGTGTTTCCGCTATCAGCGGGGGGTGTGACAAGGAATCATGCTTTAGCTTGACAGGTTGGAACACTATCGTCGATAAATCAGGTAACAGTGTTCGCCCTTCAAATTACTACATATTTCTGGTCAATTGGAGTCTTAAAACCTTGGTAAAATTAAAAATCAAGGAATGAGAATAGGCACCAAGGTGTGGATATCAATCCTAGCTTAGTGGTGTATATCCTAAAACATGACTCTTAGCTACCAAAATGAAAGCTTGATCCCAACTCATCGTTAAGGATTCACAGGAGTAAAATGAGGTAGTTTAGCATTAAGGTAAGGAATATCACTCCTATCTTAACGGTGAAATTTTATAGAAACAGAATATAGCAAAATGAAAATCTTCATCCAAGTACGTAATTTACTCCTACTTTAATAAGTTCATTTCATTCGAGGAGATACAATCCATGAAAATTTAAACAGGTGAAATTATCATCAAGGTATGGAATTCACGTCTATCTTGATGATTGGATTTCATAATAACAAGAAAAACAATCGAGAATTGACATTTGTCACCAAAGTACGGGATTCACTCCTATTTTGGTGAGGTCATTTCACTCGTGAAATACAAGTTCATGAGAAAAAAAAATGAGTGAAGTTTGTCCTCAAGATAAGGAAATCACCCCGATCCAGAGGATAAAATTTCATAAAACACACAATAGAAAGATTGAAAACCATTATCGAGATACAAAATTTACTCCTATTTTAAGGAGGTAGTTACATTGGTAAAATACGAATTCATAAGAATAAGAAGAAGGAGGTGGTCATCAAGGTAAAGAATTTACTCTCGTCTTGATGATGAAATTTCATAAGACAATAATAGCGAACGGAAAAGAATTTACAAAGAAAGGGAGTCACTCCTGTTTTGATGAGATAGTTTCTCTTAGGAGATACGAGTGTCCTTAGTCATAAGTTGACTTGCGAACTCTTGCATTTCCTATGGTGCAAAACGGTTAAAAGATTTCATCACACAATATTATTACAAAGCTCGACTTAGCAAACGAAAAGAAAAGAACATCGGCTAGACATTCAGAAAATTTCAAATTACTTCTATGTAACATTTATAGGAAAAAGAAAATCATGATTGCTAGGATTAGGGTTACCGTACAGGATAACAGAATCATTTGTGATAGATTTTCAAATCTTGAATGGTTTAAATCAAGAAAACAAATTCAATGACAAGAATGATTCAATACAACAACGTGATGTAAACGCTCGATTTGCAATAAAAAAGGGAATACATTGACTTCTCAAAGTGTGAGATCAACCACAACTTTATTGAAGACACGTGTACTTATAAGTGGACACTCATCTCATAGGTTCCAGGTTAGGTAACGGATCCAACGGTCGAATCAGATTAATATGTATATCTTGCCTAAAAAAATATCCCGAGAAGCAGGTATCTCACTTTTCAGCATTGCATGAATTCGGCTATGGGACACACTTTAAGGAGATTTGAAAACCATAAATAGCAATTTAAAGTTTTTAAAGCCATTCGATTTAGGCACACGATGCCTTTAAATATACATTAAGATTTATGTACACGTTGATCTAGGTATAGAGATAGTTACATGATGCACATAACGTATAATGATGCTTAAACATAGGAATTGAGTAGTAAAACGAGTTCAATAATATCTAGAACATTCAATAAGATAGAAATAAAGAAAATTTTGAAATTCAGTATAAACCAGTTCAAGAAATCAAGAATTTTTGATATTTTTAAATATAAACCGGATGGTTCCATTTGGTACCACATAGCCAATAGGAACATGGACACGTCGAGATGACTTAATCCCAATTACCTTGAGAATATGTGTATGTCGCTCATAATTTTTCACTCATCCCAGAAATTCCCAGGTAAGCATAACAGGTCTCGCAATTATTTATACGAAATACTTGCCTTAGCCCGAGGGCCTTTTGCAAGGAGATCCAGAATACAGGTGTTTATGTGTCACACACTTCCCGAAAGGCTATTAGAATTAAAATCTCGATGAGATTTTCAAGATTTAGTCGTATCGTGTAAGGAATTTTTCCACCCAATAAGGTGTGTAGATTTCCATATGTATTTAGAAAGAATTAAACGCGGTAGAATGTAGAGGCATAAGAAGAGGATTAAAAGTTGGGGTTTACAAGATTCAAGGCATAATACTAAGGCACTATTTCTAAAGATAAGCAAATAGCACATAAGGGAATTTATCATGCATCAAAATGGACATAATATCATATTTACAAGATCATAGAAATTGTCATGAAAAGGGTCCCTAGTTAACCATAGTCTAGGCCACCATTTCTAATAACCTACCCTATAGTTATGGGTTCTGATACTAATCTGTCACACCCCAACCTTAACGGCGGAAACGTCGAGATGTGAGGGTTAAGATTGTTCATGCCACACAATGCTAATTTAAAATAACATTATTATTAAAGCTCAATATTCAAGACATACATTTAAGAAATAAAACATGTTCCAAAACATAGAAATTTTAAAGTCAAATGATAACAAATGTATTTTTATTCTAATCTAGGTTCAGTCCTAGATGTAACAATCTCTTCATAGCAAGCTAAGCATTATCATTTCCTGAAACATTTAAAAATAAAAGGTCAACATAATGTTGGTGAGTTTTCTATAGTTTTCATACATAAATATATATAAAAGATGGTAATTCATGTCATAGGTTAGTGAATAAAGTAACTAGAGATGTATGAACAATGTAACAATCAAAGTTTAACAGATTACAAGATTACAATATTACAAGATTACAAGATTAAACGATTAGCTAAGTGTACTTGGATTAACCAAGTAGGCTTGTCAGGCCCATAGATCTATGACGTCGCCAGGCTAGCAATAGTTAATGATTTTACATATAATAGTCATCACATGGTAATTACTAAAGTTCAACTAACCATGACAATCAAGAGGAAATGCCCTAGTGTTTACAAGATTCAAACGAGTTTACAAGTGCAATAACGGTTGTTTGGCTTTGACTGTTGAGCAGGTAAGGCTCACACGTGGTTCATCAAACCCATGAACATAGCCGAACATTGATATAACCAGAAAGGCATGACAAAAATTTATAATGACTTTATCTTGTACGAAGGATTGTTTTACGAGTGTTTTCATCATGCAATTAGGTTTTGATAATAACTCAAAAGAAAATCGATAAGTAAGAAATAAAAGGTTCCATAAAGCTAGATCAAACGACAAATTGAAACAAAACGGCGTGAGAAGAGAAATTGATTTAAGTGTTCCAGTCTTGGAACTAAGATTAACCTAAAATGACGAAGACCTCTTTTGAGTTCAGGAATCATGCTTTAGCTTGATAGGTTGGAACACTATCGTCGATAAATCAGGTAACAGTGTTCGCCCTTCAAATTACTACATATTTCTGGTCAATTGGAGTCTTAAAACCTTGGTAAAATTAAAAATCAAGGAATGAGAATAGGCACCAAGGTGTGGATATCACTCCTAGCTTAGTGGTGTATATCCTAAAACATGACTCTTAGCTACCAAAATGATAGCTTGATCCCAACCCATCGTTAAGGATTCACAGAAGTAAAATGAGGTAGTTTACCATTAAGGTAAGGAATATCACTCCTATCTTAACGGTGAAATTTTATAGAAACAGAATATAGCAAAATGAAAATTTTCATCCAAGTACATAATTTACTCCTACTTTAATAAGTTCATTTCGTTCGAGGAGATACAATCCATGAAATTTAAATGGGTGAAATTATCATCAAGGTATGGAATTCACGTCTATCTTGATGATTGGATTTCATAATAACAAGAAAAACAATCGAGAATTGACATTTGTCACCAAAGTACGGGATTCACTCCTATTTTGGTGAGGTCATTTCACTCGTGAAATACGAGTTCATGAGAAAAAAAATGAGTGAAGTTTGTCCTCAAGATAAGGAAATCACCCCGATCCAGAGGATAAAATTTAATAAAACACACAATAGAAAAATTAAAAACCATCATCGAGATACAAAATTTACTCCTATTTTAAGGAGGTAGTTACATTGGTAAAATACGAATTCATAAGAATAAGAAGAAGGAGATGGTCACCAAGGTAAAGAATTTACTCCGTCTTGATGATGAAATTTCATAAGACAATAATAGCGAACGGAAAAGAATTTACAAAGAAAGGGAGTCACTCCTGTTTTGATGAGATAGTTTCTCTTAGGAGATACGAGTGTCCTTAGTCATAAGTCGACTTGTGCAAAACGGTTAAAAGATTTCATCACACAATATTATTACAAAGCTCGACTTAGCAAACGAAAAGAAAAAGAACATCGGCTAGACATTAAGAAAATTTCAAATTACTTCTATGTAACACTTATAGGAAAAAGAAAATCATGCTTGCTAGGATTAAGGTTACCGTACAGGATAACAGAATCATTTGTGATAGATTTTCAAATCTTGAATGGTTTAAATCAAGAAAAACAAATTCAATGACAAGAATGATTCAATACAACAGCGTGATGTAAACGCTCGATTTGCAATAAAAAAAGGGAATACATTGACTTCTCAAAGTGTGAGATCAACCACAACTTTATTGAAGACACGCGTACTTATAAGTGGACACTCATCTTAGAGGTTCCAGGTTACATAAACGGATCTAACGGTCGAATCGGATTAATGTGTATATCTTGCCTAAAAAATATCCCGAGATGCAGGTATCCCACTTTTCAGCATTGCATGAATTCGGCTATGGGACACACTTTAAGGAGATTTGAAAACCATAAGTAGCAATTTAAAGTTTTGAAAGCCATTCGATTTAGGCACACGATGCCTTTAAATATACATTAAGATTTATGTACACGTTGATCAAGGTATAGAGATAGTTACATGATGCACATAACGTATAACGATGCTTAAACATTGGAATGAGGTGTAAAACGAGTTCAATAATATCTAGAACATTTAATAAGATAGAAATAAAGAAAATTTTGAAATTAAATAATAAACCAGTTCAAGAAATCAAGAATTTTTTGATATTTTTAAATATAAACCGGATGGTTCCATTTGGTACCACATAGCCAATAGGAACATGGACACGTCAAGATGACTTAATCCCAATTACCTTGAGAATATGTGTATGTCGCTCATAATTTTGCACTCATCCCAGAAATCCCCAGGTAAACATAATAGGTCTCGCAATGAGATTTATACGAAATACTTGCCTTAGCCCGAGGGCCTTTTGCAAGGAGATCCAGAATACAGATGTTTATGTGTCACACACTTCCCTAAAGGCTATTAGAATTAAAATCTCGATGAGATTTTCAAGATTTAGTCGTATCGTCTAAGGAATTTTTCCACCCAATAAGGTGTGTAGATTTCCATATGTATTTAGAAAGAATTAAACGCGGTAGAATGTAGAAGCATAAGAAGAGGATTAAAAGTCGGGGTGATTCAAGGCATAATACTAAGGCACTATTTCTAAAGATAAGCAAATAGCACATAAGGGAATTTATCATGCATCAAAATGGACATAATATCATATTTACAAGATCATAGAAATTGTCATGAAAAGGGTCTCTAGTTTAACCATAGTCTAGGCCACCATTTCTAATAACCTAAATCTTTATAGTTATGGGTTCTGATACTAATCTGTCACACCCCAACCTTAACGACGGAAACGTCGAGATATGAGGGTTAAGATTGTTCATGCCACACAACGCTAATTTAAAATAACAATATTATTAAAGCTCAATATTTAAGACATAATTTAAGAAATAAAACATGTTCCAAAACATAGAAATTTCAAAGTCAAATGATAATAAATGTATTTTTTTCTAATCTAGGTCCCGTCCTAGATGTAACAATGTCTTCATAGCAAGCTAAGCATTATCATTTCCTGAAACATTTAAAAATAAAATGTCAACATAATGTTAGTAAGTTTTCCATAGTTCATACATAAATATATATAAAAGATGGCAATTCATGTTATAAGTTAGTAAATAAAGTAATTAGGGATGTATGAACAAATGTAACAATCAAAGTTTAACAGATTACACGATTACAAGATTACAAGATTACAAGATTAAATAATTAGCTAGGTGTACTTGAATTAACCAAGTAGGCTTGTCAGACCCATAGATCTATTACGTCGTCAGGCTAGCAATAGTTAATGATTGTACATATAATAGTCATCACATGGTAATTACTAAAGTTCAACTAACCATGATAAACACGAGGAAATGCCCAAGTGTTTACAAGATTCAAACGAGTTTACAAGTGCAATGATCATAAGGTTAACATGTTTCACCTCAAAGTGTAAAAATAAATAAAAGGGGTATGGAAAAACTCACATGGATTATAAAGATGAATAATTAAAAGAGTCTTGTATCTAATGCCAAGGATTGGTAACGTTCAACCTAGATGAACATCGTTTTAAGTTAATAGTGGTTATTATGATGTTAACGGTATTCGGAAATTCGCGGTTTAGCTTTGTGATCTTGAGTGACAATTGTGACGATATTATTTGTAAATCATTTAACCTTGATTCTAAATTATAATAAAGATACCATTTACAATTGATTTAATATTTAAATGTTTAAATAAGAATTTTAGTGATTAAATCATTAATAAAAGTTAAACTTTTATCATCAAAGAATTATTATTTACCATTTGATAAAATAGTAAATTTGTAATTTTAAATGATTAAAATAATTCTTTAAAACCCAATGAATGCGCATTTTAAATATGTACCCGTATATATAAATTTTCTTATATATACATAATCTAAATTTGTATATATATATATATATATATTATATTTATATTTTTGTAAAAAGTTTAAATTATAATTTAAAAGGAAATATCTACAAATTAATATAAGTTATAAAAATGATTTTTATGTTAATTTAATAATATTTAGGATTTTTCTGAGATTAAATAAATCCACAAAATAAATTTTAAAAATAAATTGCAGGGGCCCGGGTTCGAACCCTTCTGTCCATCAACTATGGGTCTTAACCGGCGGGCCAAGGCCCTTGTTTTTAAATCCGCAGTGAAATTTCGTAAAAGTTGATTGGAGAGTTTCCCCCAATTTGGGTTATAGAACCCTAGCTTCAAATCGATGAAATTGATCATCAATTCGAGGTTAGTAGTAAAATTAACCATTGGGTTTTGCTTCCCCTTGCTTAATCGAGTTCATACAAGTGTTTAATTTACCTTGATTGAAGTCGAATTGATGAAGACATAATGATGAACGGGTCGACGGTGTCTCGATGAGGGAATCGATGTATGAGTAAGTTTTGGTGAGTTTGAACTTACAGAGAGTTTGAAAGGAACAAATTCCATCTTTCCTCTATGTTATATAGGTTTAATTCGATCGGTTTCATCCCAACGGTACCGAGGTTAATGTTGGGGGATTTCGGATCAATTAAGGTGTATAATAGGTTGTTTATGTCCAATTGATTGTGGTAATTAGGTTTGTAACAATCTCAGGTACTGTTTCAGCTGATTAATTACATTAATTCTCAGTAATTAAGCTTGAAACCAACTGATTGTGAATGTGGGTGTCGGTTTTAGGTTCGAATGTCACTACAATCTTGTTAAAACTCGAATGAAATGCTTATACGGGTTCAAATCCTGTCCATGGTTCGAAAGAACCGATTTAGAGGCTTTAAGACCAATTATTTATGTGGTTTAGGTGGCCGCCGGAGCCGCGTCGGAGTATGGTCGGCTGGCCATTGGTTAATCGGGAGGGGGGGTTGGGTTTTTAAAAAACTACACCTTTGGTCCCTGTGATTTTAAAGTTTACACTTTAAATATAAAGTTTCAGTTTTAGTTATAAATATTTTACAGCTTTAGTCCCTGCTATTTTAGATTTTATTATTTTATGTACAAAATTATTATTTACAAGTTTTAAAATGTTAATTCATCTTGTTTTAATAAAATTCAAGATTTAACATTCTTTTAAGATTATTTACAATTACAAGTATTATTATTTTATTATTATTACTATATTATTATTATTATTATTATTATTATTATGTTTATTATTAACATTATTACTATCTGTATTTTTTATCATTATCAACATTATTATTACCTTAATCAATAATATTAAATTATTAATGATGTTAAATGCCAAATAAATGCGATATAAAAGAAATACAAATGAGTCCCCGTATTTGTTTTAATGGCAAGACAAACACTTACCAGGGTTAACGGTAGTAACAAAAATTTAACAAGAAAATACGAGAGGTCACAAGAATTCATGCTTAACCTCGAGAGTCATGCCCAGATCGTTCCAAACCTGTTTCATGAACATACACTCGATGACCCGAAGCCCTTAAATGTTCCTAGCCTAACAGTAAGCTGTGATACTATCTGAGCAATCCAAAAGCTCCCTAAACACCAGAGCAAATATCAACTTAACTTAAAGTTGAGTATGCTTGTCTTTTAAACCGAAACTCTTGAATTTTTTAGATTCACCATCATCATTGAAAACCAACATGAGTAATAGTTAATTTATTAATGCATGTGAGTGAAAATACAGGACAAGCATCAGACAAAAATTATACATGTGGCCTAATCAGAAACGATACACATGTAAATGGTAGGACCTTAAAAAAATTACTATACCTAAGCATGGCTGGTAATCGTTTGGGGTTTAAAGGATTACGACTCTCTAAGCATTGACGACCCCATGAGCAACCTGATAACATGCTATTACTAATACAACAAAAATCTGGATGTATATTTCATTCTATGTGCCTAGTATGATTAAACTAAATTAATATTCCCATATTTGATTATGAAAATGATTTGGGTTTAATAAACGTTATTCACTAGCATTATCGCTGATATTAAATTTTCAATCTCTTACGAGTAAAAAATAATTGAACTGCAAATGACAATAGATCATGCTACAATATAAACTTTGTAGATGCATCTAATATTAAAAATCATAATATAGAAGCTAAGATGGACACATTAGATAATTCAGTTTTGAAGATTGACTTGACTTCCAAATAATATTACGATAATGTTATTAAATAAACTTCCACTGCCAAAAATCTTGAAAAACAGAACGATCCCAATCGGTTTACACTGCCTGGGGTGACCGAAACTAGTGGTGTGACATTTTACACTTGTCAACGCTCCTAATTGTTTATAGCAATCACTAACTTTGGCCTTCTTATCCGCTGCACACCTGAAAAACACAAGGGAATAGTTTCGCATAAAAATTCATGAATAGACCCCATCATTTGTAGTCTCTCGTGTATTAGACGTTGTAACATAATAATAGCTTCTCTACTTCTCCAATAGATTTCCAAGTACTCACCTGAGATTTTCTTATTAGAATAATTTTACAGTGTTTCTTTTTCCCGTGAATAGCATTTATTACCGTTGCCCATAACTGTGATTCGTATACTTTGAACCTCCACCACCATTTGGTTAACGAGGTTACAGTCATTTCTTTTATTTTATCAACTCCAAGCCCTCCTCTTCCTTTGGATAGAGCTATTTTTAACCAAACATCCCATTTTATCTTCTTGTGACCGACTATCTCTTCCCATAAGAACCTTCTTCTAACGCCTTTGAGGGTTTTAAGTACACTCATAGGAGCCTTAAACAAGGATAGGAAGTAAGTAGTAATTAAGGCTACCTAAAACCGCCTTAATTAAAGATACCGTTCTGCTAAAAATAGTGTTTTTGTCTTCCATGTTGATAACTTCTTTATAACAATTACTTTTTTTATTTATTTATTTATTAGTCATGAAATGTATAGATAAGTTACAATAATCATTTCGATCAAGCCTTTCAACAACTGCATAGAGATAAGCAATTAGTTATGCTTCCTTTCTTATTATTTTATTATTTTGGTTTTATAATCCCCTATTTAATAGCCAACACCGTACTTAAAAGTATTTTATAACTCCAACTTGTTACCATTATAAAGGCATTAATCTTGCTGTATTATCCTTCTCATTTATTATTTATTTTGATGCAAATATTCCTTTTCAAATAAATAAATATAAAACTAAGCTTTAATGCGTTTGTTACAAAAATTAATATATGAACAGTTTATAACCAATCACATCAATTTTTGTGAGATGTTATCCTACTTAAAAGTAACCACATCAATTGTTTGAAATAAGGATATGAACATAATAGACGCAACGAACTAACAAGGAATGCAAACAACACTAACACCAATATAATTCTAAAATATGCTTATTGAAGATTTGAAGTGTACGGACACAGTATGTAAATTTATTACTTAGTGGAAAGAAAAGAAAGCATGTAAAATTTTCCAAAAAATAACATCTAGTGTACTTAATTGAAGTGTAATGACATAATGTGTAAATTCATATATTTATAAAGAATAGTATGAGTAATTTACTCTTAAATGTATTTATATTTTTTTAGTATATTGGTTTTAGATTTTATATATGTGTCACAATCAGTTTTCTAAAAATTATTGTGGGCCACAAATATATTCAAATCTTATATCCATATCACAAAACAAAACGATGCCTCTCATATCAAGATTCTTATCCTCCCCCACATAATTTGAAAAGATAATCGTTTTTATTTATATTTTAGACGCTTATATCAATTATAATTGTTATTATAAAATACGCAAGATAATTTACATATAATTATATAAACGATTTTATTTATAATAAGAATTAAGAAGTAATCATAAGTTATTTAAAGAAAACTTATTTTTCAATATTAATGTAAATAAATCATAAACGTATATTCTCTTGGGCTTTTGTTGTAGCTTAAAGTAACTGAAGATTTTGAGTTTGTTGAATCGTTTTTAATTAATATAATCCAACTGTGCTTCTAAATTTAAAGTTGTAATTACAACTAGATAACATGTGTAATCTATCAGTTTTTATAAAAAAATGGACGATTGATTGGATCACTGGCGGGCACTGGCTCATCCATTCATCTTCATTCTCGAGTACGGAATCTTGTGGCACTAAGCTAGCACATCCCCTAAAGAAATACTCGTACATCAATCAATCCTCATCAGTCACAAACCTAATACCATTCTTAGAAGAAAAAAATACTTAAGATGAGAAAATCATCTAGTACAACCTAAAACCTTTATTTTTTTGTACTAGTTAGGACTTGAAGTCAAAACATCCCCCTATTTTAATACTAACATTTTTTGTTAGGAAGTTGAGTGGGTTTTCTTTATGTATAAGTTTGATTGAGTTTAGTGAAATACTTAAAAAAACTTAAATACTATTTGATAACTTGTTTTTATTAAAAACGTATGTAACATAATAAAAACATAAAATTTGCATGTCAAATAATGTCAAGAAACATATTAAGTAATGTAAAAGATGACAAAATGGTATTTTGTGAGGACATATCTTATTCGCGTATGAAATACTAACAAAAATAATAAAATAATAAATGTATTCATCTGCTTTTTGAGAAAAATACAAATTGTTTTAGTATCTAAAAAATCTTCGAAGCAACATGTGTATCTCATTTTTCTTCTGCGAAAAAGTTTATGAAAAGTGAAGAAGAAATCATTTTCCGAGTTAAATTTATGTGTATTATATAATTCTGGTAAATAAATAGATATTTAAAAAAATAAATAGTTAGGTTTGCATGATGACCATTGTTGGTGGGATGCATTTGAGTGAAGGATAAGTAGAGATAAGGTGTTGAATTATATATGTGCCTCAACACCTAAGTTATATACCAATCATGCTTGTTTTTATCTTATAGATCTTTATAATTGATTTTAAATTATTTTCTTTCTTCTTTTAAATATTTTGAAAATCATCCAAAACTCATGATGTTAATATTAAAGAATAATAGTGTTTTGTTATAATGCGTTTGCGCTGCTTGAATAAAATTAATATCGAAAAATAGATCTACATAGATGGAAATAAGTACACTGTAACGGTTTATTCGGAATTTTAAGAAAACAACTACGATATTATAAAAAGAACTAAAAATATATTATACCTGGACAACGGGTCTTGGCCGCGTGCTGCGAGGCTTGGTTTTATAAATATGAAATTTAAATCAAAACATATCTAGATAATCATGTCACAGCAGTGTATTTGTAATTTCAAAAAAGTATACGTTGTTGTAAAAAAATTTTATTTATAGTATATTATATTAGAGCCCGGATCGGTGTTAAACGGAACTTACGCCTTTACGTGGATAAAAATAAACATGTCGCAACGTCGTATCCAGAGTTTAGAAAACAATATATTTTTAAAGTTAAAAAGTAAAATAAAACAATATAAAAAATAATTATAGTAATTAAAACTTTTGGAACCCAAAAAAGCAATTTATGGCACTTAAGGACACACGGCAGAAGGAGTAAAAAATTGCTTATCTGCTTAATGGCCACATGTCGTCAATAAATAAAGTTTAAATATAGAAAGCATGCATGAGAAAGTTGTACATGTTGCATTATATGTTTAGAATTTGGATTTTAATGTATGGTTAATTTCCATCTTAAGAACTAGTCTTAGGATGTTATGCATGGATACACTAATTTTATCGTATACCGACGGCACCTGTATCAATGACAAACGTCGGTGGTACAACTGATGCTGTAACGACGATATGTCATCGGTACATGATGGTTTTTTTTACTAGTCAAAGTCTATGGTCACGTATGTCGTTACTATAAGCCAAAAATTATTTTTTTATTTTTTCCGTAGAAAGTTTGTTACCTCGACACTTATATATGCGACGGTTTTTCGTTCTTATAGACTGATCTATAGGGACGAATGATCAAGTTGTATCACAACAACAATTTAAAATTATTACAATGACTCCGTGCCTACGATACCTATATCTCAATCATTATATGCCAAAATCACCTACAGGTGCGCTTTCTATAGTGATAATGTCTTAATCATCATCATTTGAGTCTTATGTTCGGATTATGGATTTACCTTATCCGTTATTCATCTAGAATAACCTGCAAAATAAAAAATTTGAAAATAATCCAAAAGACAAAGACAGGTTTGAAAAATTAAAACATTAATCGTAATCAAAACTTGCAACTCCAGTGAGTACTTGATGCATTCGAGAAGTAAATATTTGAAGATACAATTTTAAAATATAGAAAGTAGAGGAGAGAAGAGCATGAAGTTATACTAGACAACAATGGAGTGTTAGTTGGAGTAATGGGAAAGTCATAAAGAGAGAATCGAGATGAAGAAGAAGGTGATGTTCGTCGTCTCTATCATGTTCATCGAAGCGAAAGAGAATAAATAATGTAAAATTTAGTACACTTCATTTTCTGAGATAAGTTTATTGATCACTTTTACAAGATGTAAGGATAAAACATATAATCTTTTGGTTATAAGATATACCGCTTACAACTAGAACCCCCTCCTGATTTTACTTTAGTAATTGAAGGTGTGAACGTATAAGTTGAAGATAAAATAAATCTCACAATATTGATTATAAGTTTGACTTGCCTAACCGAGGTTAATGTACCTCATGTTGATGTTGGGACACTTTGATTTTCACAAATATTGTTGGAGAGATGGATTGGTCTACCCAAAAGTGTATATAGTCATCACAGAATTCTCTATGATTATATGCGTTATGTATAGAAGCGGGAAGGTAATCAAGTGGGTGTTTGGGAGTGCTTTTTTTACTTGCTTTTTAACTTATTAACTTTTGAAAAAGTTAAAAAGTCATTTTATAGTGTTTGGTAATCTGATGATTGTGAGGGAAATAAGTTAATAAGTCACTCCATACTGAAATTTATTAACTAGCGAGTTTTGTTAATGAAATTTTCCTTTCAAAAAAAAAAGTCACTCCATACTAACTTATTAACTTATTTAACAAATCAATAAGTTAAAAAAGACTTATAAAACGAATCCCAAACACCCCTTAAAATTGATATCCTCTTTTATATGTATAATTGTTACGCATTTTTATTATATACAAGGTATATAATTACAACTAGGTGTTAACCCCGCCGCGCGTTACGGCGACGTCGTATGTAATGCGATATAGTATAAAATACAATCAATCCAAATCGTTTTTGTAATGTTTCTCTCTCTAACCCTCTCCCTCTCTACTGTAAATCAAATGAACAGATCATCCCCTTAAAATAAAAGAAATGGTGGGCCTAAGTAAACACCCACAAACATTTGTGGCAGAAATGAAAGGCGAAAAAAATATACTGATCCCACCGACATCTTGTAACACACACACAAAAAAAAGAGAAACAAAGAACTTATGGCGGCGCAGATGTCCGAAGACGACAGGCCAAGCGGCGTCGCCGGAAACGGCAAGCCAAGCAACCATCGCCCTCCTCTGCCGGAAGCAGAACCGCAACCGGCCGAACTTATGGCGGCGCAGATGTCCGAAGACGACCGGGCAAGCGGCGTCGCTGTAAACGGCAAGCCAAGCGGCCATCGCCATCCGCCGGAAACAGAACCGCAACCGGCCAAACTTGTGGCGGCGCAGATGTCACACCCTAACCTTGACGGTAGAATCGTCGAAGTGTGAGGGTTAAAATTGTTCACAGCCACATAACGCTATCCTTAAATGAAAGTAATATTATCATAAATTTCAAATGAAATACATTCATAAGTCTCAAACATGAAAAAAGTTCCAAACAATACAAAACATAATATAAGCATTTTATTCATTTAGCTAGGTCCAAATCCTAGTTTATTGCAAGCTTCAAATGATGACTTCAAACGTGGGCATTTTCTGAAACATGTTAAAAATAACAGGTCAACTATAAAGTTGGTGAGTTCCCAAAAGTTTCACATACATAATATACCATGGATTTCAAGTAGCAATTCATGTCATAGGTTATGAGTTAGCAAGTTTATAAAGCACATATAGTACAATCAAACCTCGACTAGATTATAAGTTTATATGAGTGGCTAAGTGTACTTGGTTCCCTAGTGCACAAGCATACGGCTCCTAGGAGTCGGCAATACATCGACTTTAGCACCAAATAGGCTTGTCAGGCCCAAAGATCTAAGACGTCGCCAGGCTAGCAATAGTTAATGATTGTAAACAATATATGTAACTCATATAAGACTTACAATAACACAAATAACCATGACAAAATAAAAGTATGAATTGCATGTGCTTTTATAAGATCTAAACGTTTATAAGTGTATGTTGAATAATGTAACATGTTTCACCCCAAAACGGTGTGAAATAGCATAAAAAGGGGCAAGGAAACTCACATGATGATTAAGTATATATATGATGATTAATAAGGATAATAATCGAGGTTCCAACGAAATCCTTCACAAGGTACCTAAACATGTATATATTTACAAGATTTAAGCCTAGCAGTAAGTTTAACGATTTAACGAGTACTAGGGTTTCAAATGTAGTTTGGGGCTTTTTATAAATAAGGTCGAAATCATATATATTTTAGTACAATGAGAGAAAAACTTAATTAATCTTTTTTTTATATTTTGTGAAATTATATATAAAAAAAATTAAATCCTTTACAATGATTAAATTATAAAATGTAAATAACATTTTATAATTAACCTAATTAATCTATAATTAAAGATAATGTAATGACGAATAATAATTTAGTGATTTCAACTATTTAAAGTTTATTATTATATATATATATATATATATTTTATATAAATAAACTAACTATAACATTTGTTAATAATATTTATATAAAAATTGTTAAGATGTTTAAAGAATAATTTACAGAAAATAATTAGTTAACCTTTAAAATAAAATCAGTTTATAAAATTGATTTTTATAATTTTAGAAATTTTATATAATTTTTTAAAGCTCAAAAAGGCCCAAAAAAATAATTGAGGGGGCCCGGGTTCGAACCCGGGACCTCAAGGTGGGAAACAATGTGTCTAACCAGTTAACCAGGGCCTTGGCCGCGGTTAAAGTTGGTTTGAAATTAATATAACCCCATTTAAAGAAAACCTCCAAATTCCATATAAACCCTAGAATCGATTAGGGCCAAATTGAAGTTTAAATCGAATCGGTTATCAGAAATAATCATGGGGCTTTTGTTCCCCATGTTTAACCAAGTGTATACATGTATTTAATTTACCCGAATATGTCCGAATTGAAGGTGGACCCAACGATGAACAAGTCGCGGACGAAGGAGGTGCAAACTAGATGTAAACGTGGATGATAACTCAATTAGCTTTGTGGATAGCCTCGTGTGATGTCTCTGATGTAAAGCCCCTTGTAAATTTCGAAAATTGAAGCCCGAATGATGGTGTTCGAGTGTCGAGCAGGTTGCGATTGAAGATGATGGTGGAATTCTATGATTTAGTTTGTTTCAGGTGCAATTGAGATTGGTAATAGTTTTATAATGATTAAACGTTCGATTATGGACTATTTAATTTGATTATTATTAAGTTTTAATTGTCGAACGGCTATTAGATTAAAAGGTTTCGGTTATGCACTTCGAATGGGTGTAACCGATGCCTTAACCTCGATTGAATGGTGTAATTATGCTCGAATTGTGTTCTAGAACGGTTTGGAAACGGTTTTGGGTGGAAAATCGGGTGAAAAATGGGTGTTTGGACCATGGCCGGAGCCGCGGCCGGCGGTGGCCGGCGGCTGGCCGGAATTGCGGGGGGGGGGGGGGGGGAGAGAATGGGGGTTTGGTTTTTTGTAAAATACATAATTAGTCCCTATGGTTTACTTGTTGTCACTTTTTACCTAAAACTTGTTTTTAAAGTTTATAAAATTACATAAATAACCCCTAATCTTGGTTAAAGTTTAAACACCTTAAGTTAATAATAATTTTTTTATACATTATTATTATTACTAGTATCATTATTATTAATAACATTATAGTTTATTATTATTATTATTATTATTGTTATTATTATTATTATTATTATTATTATTATTTATTATTATTACTGTTAATATTAATATTCTTAGTAGTTTAGTTATTATTATTGTTATTACTAACATAATTTGATATTATCATTGTTATGTTCAATTTAATTGCTCAAGGTATTAAAGATAGAATATATAAAATAAGGAAACAAGCATAATTTGCCCACGAGTTTCATAAATGACAGCATTAGTCCTTTCAAGAACATATCAACATTAACTTTTAATTAACAAATTTTCAAGATGTCACAGTCTCCCCAACTTATAAGAATTTCGTCTCGAAATTAAGAAAAAAAAATGAGACTATGCGAACAAAAACGGGTACTTCTTCTTCATATGCTCCTCACGTTCCCAAGTGAACTCAGCTCCACGCTTATTCTCCCAACGAACCTTGACAATTGGGGTAGTGGTAGTTCTAGTCTTCTTCATAATGCGATCCATAACTTCCACGGGTTTCTCGACAAAGTGTAATGACTCGTCGATCTGGATGTCATCCAACGGGACATGCAGACCTTCGTCAGCCAGGCACTTCCTCAAATTCGAGACATGGAACACAGGATGAACTCCACTAAGGTCGGAAGGTAATTCCAGTTTGTAAGCCACTTTCCCAATCCTTTTCAGAATCTTGAAAGGTCCTACAAATCTTGGAGCCAGTTTACCCTTCTTTCCAAAGCGAACAACACCCTTCCACGGTGAAACCTTAAGAAGAACCATCTCCCCAACTTGGAATTCCAATGGCTTACGTCGCTTATCAGCATAGCTCTTTTGTCGACTTCTTGCCACTTCAAGGTTCTTTCGAATGATAGAAACTTTATCGGTCGTCTCTTGTATAAGTTCAGGACCAGTTATGAAGTTTTCACCAATGTCGGTCCAGCAGATCGGTGAGCGACATTTACGACCATATAGTGCTTCAAATGGTGCCATCTTGATACTCGAGTGGTAACTATTGTTATACGAAAATTCCGCGAGCGGTAAATGCGTATCCCAATCACCACCAAAGTCTAGGACACAAAGGCGTAGCAAATCCTCCAAGGTTTGAATGGTTCGCTCGGTTTGGCCGTCAGTTTGGGGATGGTAAGCCGTGCTTAGATCCAATTGAGTACCCAAGAGTTCTTGCATAGATGACCAAAAGTGCGAAGTGAAACGAGCGTCTCGGTCGGATATGATGTGAAGAGGTACCCCATGACGGCTTACAATTTCATCAACATATATACGAGCCAACCTTGATGTCTTGTAAGTGTCACGTATGGGTATAAAATGTGCCGACTTGGTCAGTCGGTCGACGATTACCCATATGCTATCGTGTCCACGAGAGGTTCGGGGTAGCTTGGTTATGAAGTCCATGGATATGTGTTCCCACTTCCACATAGGAATCTCGGGTTGCTCAAGTAATCCACTTGGACGTTGATGTTCGGCTTTAACCTTCGTACACGTGAGGCACTTAGCTACATAAGTCGCTATGTCTTTCTTCATTCCAGGCCACCAATATTGACCACGCAGATCCATGTACATTTTATCGGAGCCAGGATGAATAGAATAACGAGTTTGATGAGCTTCGTTCATGACAAGAGTACGAAGATTATCATGATTTGGAACCCAAATTCGGTTCGCGAAATACATCAACCCATTAGGTTTCGTCTCCAATTGAGTTAGAAGGTTATGCTCCAGTTCATCCATCATTCTCCCTTCTCGTTGAACTAATTGTTGAGCCTCCAAGATACTAGACTCGATGTCGCTATCTATTCTCAAGTTTTGTAGCAGTACAGTAGCCTCGGTGACATCTTGTCGAATTTCAGTATCAAATTCTCTCAAAGTATCAAACCATTGTCGTCGATCGCGAATTTCTTGAAACGAGGTCACCTTGTTATGGACTTTACGGCTTAGTTCATCGGCTACGACATTTGCCTTCCCAGGGTGGTAACGAATGTCACAGTCATAATCACTAATCAACTCAACCCAACGACATTGTCTCATATTGAGATCTTTTTGATTAAAAACGTGTTGAAGGCTTTTGTGATCGGTGTAGACTATACATTGCGTACCATAAAGGTAATGTCTCCAAATCTTCAAGGCAAAAACAACAGCACCAAGCTCGAGATCATGTGTTGTGTAATTCACCTCGTGAACCTTCAATTGTCTCGATGCATAAGCTATGACCTTTCCTTGTTGCATAAGAACACAACCAAGGCCTTGTTTTGATGCATCGCAATATACGGTGAAGTCATCGTTTCCATCGGGTAGGGTCAAGATAGGAGCATTGCACAGTTTGTGCTTTAATGCTTCAAAGGCTTCTTCTTGCTCGGGCCCCCACTCGAATGGTTTATTCTTTTGTGTCAAAGAGGTGAGCGGCTTCGCGATCCTTGAAAAATTGGCGATGAATCTCCGGTAATAACCAGCAAGACCAAGGAAAGAACGAATCTCGGTCGGAGTCGTGGGAACACACCTATTCTTCACAGCTTCCACCTTTGCGGGGTCAACGTGAATTCCTTGGCTATTCACCACGTGTCCTAGAAATTGAACTTCCTCGAGCCAGAAATCACATTTTGAGAACTTCGCGTACAATTGCTCTTTCTTCAGCAACTCAAGCACTTGTCGCAAATGCAGTTCATGCTCGGTGTTAGTCTTGGAGTAGATAAGTATGTCATCAATGAAGACAATCACAAATTTATCTAGATAAGGCTTGCATACTCGGTTCATGAGATCCATGAAGACAGCAGGTGCATTTGTTAAGCCAAAAGGCATCACCATAAACTCATAGTGTCCATAACGAGTACGAAACGCGATTTTTGGGATATCATCATCATGAACTCGTAATTGATGATATCCAGAACGTAGATCAATCTTCGAGAATATAGCAGCTCCTTGAAGTTGATCAAACAAGTCATCGATGCGAGGAAGAGGATAGCGGTTCTTGATGGTAAGCTTGTTAAGCTCACGATAGTCGATGCACATACGAAACGATCCATCTTTCTTCTTCACGAAGAGGACAGGTGCACCCCAAGGCGAAGAACTAGGACGAATGAAACCCTTCTCGGTTAGCTCTTGAAGTTGACTAGAAAGTTCTTGCATTTCCGATGGTGCAAGTCGATACGGTGACTTAGCCACGGGGTTTGCTCCCGGTATTAGGTCAATTTTAAACTCAACTTCACGCACGGGAGGTAAACCACTAAGGTCGTCGGGAAATACTTCAGGAAAGTCTCGGACAATCGGAACGTCCTTAAGTTCTTTCCCTTTGACTTTTGTGTTGACCACGTAAGCCAAGAACGCCATATAGTTCTTACTTAAACACTTTCGGGCTTGAGTGCAAGATATGAGTTTAAGCCCCTTGGAAGATTTTTCGCCGAACACTTTTAGAGTATCCCCAGATGATAACGGTATACGGATGCACTTCTCGAAACAAACGATCTCGGCATGGTGTTTGGCTAACCAATCCATACCAATGATGACGTCGAAGCTCCCAAGTTTCATAGGAATAAGATCAATAAGAAAATCGTGGGTGTCAAGACTTAAGATGCAATCACGGATAACGACACCCACGGTGATTGGTTCTCCATCGGCAACTTCAACGGTGAGAGGTCTTTCTAGTTTCGTATGTGGCTTAGCAAGTACGGGTTCAAACTCTAATGAAACAAAACTCCTATCGGCTCTAGAGTCAAATAGAACGTATGCATAAGTATTATTAATAAGGAATATACCTGTTCAAGGTTTAAGGCATTTAGCGATATAGGTAATGTATGAAAGAGACTTAGATCATAAACGTTAGGGTTGAATTTAGCATACCGTTCACCACATCGTTGTTTGCTTGTGCTTGATTAGCATTGATGTTGAAAGCACGTCCCCGGGCTTGTGGAACATTACCCGCAAGACGAGGGCATTGTGGACGAACATGACCAGGATCTCCACAATTATAGCACGCATGATTGGTGACCATTGTAGCGTTGTTAGGTGCACGGCGACAAGTCGCCACCAAGTGACCATATTTACCGCATAAGGTACAGATACGGCACGGGGCGTTCCCCGGATGATGATACCTACATGTGTTGCACATAGGTTGAGGACCAGCATAAGCCCTTGCCATAGGCATTTGGGTCACAGGTGCAGCCGTGGGTACCAGTTGTCTTTGAGGTGGTTTGGGTGCAGCCACAACATAATTGTGTGTTGGCGTAAACTTGCGCTTCTTATTGTTGTTATTGTTGTTGTAAGACGGTTCAGCTTTGGTTTCCTTAACAGCTTCAGTAGCCATCTTTTCCACCTTCTTTGCACCTTTTACAGACATGGTGCCCGCTCGTATATGGTTCTCGGTGAGTTGAGCGGTGATAGTAATGGCTTCTTCTAAAGTTGTGGGTCGGCTACCCACTACAGCATCTTGAATTTTGGGTGGTACTCCCTTAATGAACTTCTCGATGTTGCGGGGAACGGTATCGACCATGTGAGGCAGCAATAAACTCAACTCATGATGCCTAGTTGAGTAGGCCAAATGATCACCATCGTTTTGCTTCAAATTCCAGAATTCCTCTTCTAACTTTTGTAACTCGCTTCTCGGGCAGAACTTCGTGATGGCGATGTTCTTGAACTCTTCCCAAGTAAGTGCTAAAATAGCATCAGCTCCTCGATTTCTCTTCTCGCTATTCCACCAGGTAAGAGCCCTTTGTTGGAGCATGCTAGTGGCATAACAAACTTTGAGTGTCTCGGGACACTCACAATTGATAAAAGTGTTCTCCATGCTTTCGAACCACTCAAGAAGACCCGTGGCTCCTTCCTTGCCACTAAAACTAGTGGGCTTGCAAGAGGTAAAGTGCTTGAAAGTGCAAGTTTGGTTGTTGCGCCCTTGGTTTGCATTATTCTCTCCTTGACCATTTCCACTGTTGCTAGAGTTAGTCATCAAAGTGCTATTGAGTTCAGCAACCATGGTCGGGATGACAGCAGCCATTTGTCGGGCAATCATGGCGGCTAGCTTACGATCGGAACTTCCACGCTTTCCATGATGACGAGACATGCTGAAATATGCAAAATGAGTTAGGCACGAGAGAGAGAATAATAAGGGTTATAATTTAAACAAGGATAAGTCAAGAGTTATAAGACATATTGAATGATTCCATTTGGTAACGCATTACCATTTGGAAACATTGACACGTCAAGGTAAATTGACTCATTCGCCTTAGAAACTTGTGTATGTTGACCATAGTTTATCACTCATCCCAGAAATCCCCAGGTAAGTGTAACTGGTCCCGTAGGATTTATGCGAAACGCTTACCTTAGCCCGAAGGCTTTTTGCCAGGAAAACCAGAATACAGGTGTCTATGTGTCACACAATATTTCTTAGGTTCATGAAATCAAAACCTTGATGAGATTTATATAGATTAGACATATCGTCTAAAGATCCAAGTCATAAGCATAAGCATAAGATTCCACGTGTCGTCGAGAATAAGATTAAGAGATTCATGTTCGGGGGAGTCAAAGAGTCAAAGTTAAGTTTAGGGAGACAAGTAGCAAGGTTTTAAATATTAAAAGGCAATCCTATACTAAGGCATCAAGTTGCACATAAGTATGGCATAGCATTATGTAGCATGCAAACAATATATATAATTCTAAGAATAATAATATTATTCTATGAGGTTCATTCATAAACTATAGTTTAGGTAACCATTTCTAATAACCTAAATCCCTATAGTTATGGGCTCTGATACCAATCTGTCACACCCCAACCTTGACGGCGGAATCGTCGAAGTGTGAGGGTTAAAATTGTTCACAGCCACATAACGCTATCCTTAAATGAAAGTAATATTATCATAAATTTCAAATGAAATACATTCATAAGTCTCAAACATGAAAAAGTTCCAAACAATACAAAACATAATATAAGCATTTTATTCATTTAGCTAGGTCCAAATCCTAGTTTATTGCAAGCTTCAAATGATGACTTCAAACGTGGGTATTTCCTGAAACATGTTAAAAATAACGGGTCAACTATAAAGTTGGTGAGTTCCCAAGAGTTTCACATACATAATATACCATGGATTTCAAGTAGCAATTCATGTCATAGGTTATGAGTTAGCAAGTTTATAAAGCACATATAGTACAATCAAACCTCGACTAGATTATAAGTTTATATGAGTGGCTAAGTGTACTTGGTTCCCTAGTGCACAAGCATACGGCTCCTAGGAGTCGGCAATACATCGACTTTAGCACCAAATAGGCTTGTCAGGCCCAAAGATCTAAGACGTCGCCAGCCTAGCAATAGTTAATGATTGTAAACAATATATGTAACTCATATAAGACTTACAGTAACACAAATAACCATGACAAAATAAAAGTATGAATTGCATGTGCTTTTATAAGATCTAAACGTTTATAAGTGTATGTTGAATAATGTAACATGTTTCACCCCAAAACGGTGTGAAATAGCATAAAAAGGGGCAAGGAAACTCACATGATGATTAAGTATATATATGATGATTAATAAGGATAATAATCGAGGTTCCAACGAAATCCTTCACAAGGTACCTAAACATGTATATATTTACAAGATTTAAGTCTAGCAGTAAGTTTAACGATTTAACGAGTACTAGGGTTTCAAATGTAGTTTGGGGCTTTTTATAAATAAGGTCGAAATCATATATATTTTAGTACAATGAGAGAAAAACTTAATTAATCTTTTTTTTTTATATATTTTGTGAAATTATATATAAAAAAAATTAAATCCTTTACAATGATTAAATTATAAAATGTAAATAACATTTTATAATTAACCTAATTAATCTATAATTAAAGATAATGTAATGACGAATAATTATTTAGTGATTTCAACTATTAAAGTTTATTATTATTATATATATATATATTTTTTATATAAATAAACTAACTATAACATTTGTTAATAATATTTATATAAAAATTGTTAAGATGTTTAAAGAATAATTTACAGAAAATAATTAGTTAACCTTTAAAATAAAATCAGTTTATAAAATTGATTTTTATAATTTTTAGAAATTTTATATAATTTTTTTAAAGCTCAAAAAGGCCCAAAAAAATAATTGAGGGGGCCCGGGTTCGAACCCGGGACCTCAAGGTGGGAAACAATGTGTCTAACCAGTTAACCAGGGCCTTGGCCGCGGTTAAAGTTGGTTTGAAATTAATATAACCCCATTTAAAGAAAACCCCCAAATTCCATATAAACCCTAGAATCGATTAGGGCCAAATTGAAGTTTAAATCGAATCGGTTATCAGAAATAATCATGGGGCTTTTGTTCCCCATGTTTAACCAAGTGTATACATGTATTTAATTTACCCGAATATGTCCGAATTGAAGGTGGACCCAACGATGAACAAGTCGCGGACGAAGGAGGTGCAAACTAGATGTAAACGTGGATGATAACTCAATTAGCTTTGTGGATAGCCTCGTGTGATGTCTCTGATGTAAAGCCTCTTGTAAATTTCGAAAATTGAAGCCCGAATGATGGTGTTCGAGTGTCGAGCAGGTTGCGATTGAAGATGATGGTGGAATTCTATGATTTAGTTTGTTTCAGGTGCAATTGAGATTGGTAATAGTTTTATAATGATTAAACGTTCGATTATGGACTATTTAATTTGATTATTATTAAGTTTTAATTGTCGAACGGCTATTAGATTAAAAGGTTTCGGTTATGCACTTCGAATGGGTGTAACCGATGCGTTAACCTCGATTAAATGGTGTAATTATGCTCGAATTGTGTTCTAGAACGGTTTGGAAACGGTTTTGGGTGGAAAATCGGGTGAAAAATGGGTGTTTGGACCATGGCCGGAGCCGCGGCCGGCGGTGGCCGGCGGCTGGCCGGAATTGCGGGGGGGGGGGGGGGAGAGAATGGGGGGTTTGGTTTTTTGTAAAATACATAATTAGTCCCTATGGTTTACTTGTTGTCACTTTTACCTAAAATTTGTTTTTAAAGTTTATAAAATTACATAAATAACCCCCTAATCTTGGTTAAAGTTTAAACACCTTAAGTTAATAATAATTTTTTTATACATTATTATTATTACTAGTATTATTATTATTAATAACATTATAGTTTATTATTATTATTATTGTTATTATTATTATTATTATTATTATTACTGTTAATATTAATATTCTTAGTAGTTTAGTTATTATTATTGTTATTACTAACATAATTTGATATTATCATTGTTATGTTCAATTTAATTGCTCAAGGTATTAAAGATAGAATATATAAAATAAGGAAACAAGCATAATTTGCCCACGAGTTTCATAAATGACAACATTAGTCCTTTCAAGAACATATCAACATTAACTTTTAATTAACAAATTTTCAAGATGTCACAGCAGATGTCCGAAGACGACAGGCCATGCGACGTCGTCGGAAACGGCAAGGCAAGCGGCCATCGCCCTCCTCCGCCTGAAGCAGAACCACAACCGACCGCAAAAAAAACCGTATAAAAAGCTTTAAATAGAATAGTAATTCTTTAAATGAAAAAAAAAAACCATCAACATAAGTCTTTAATTATATAGAGTAAATTACCATTTGCATCCCTGATGTTTTCCCATTTTAACCATTTGCATCCCTATAGTTTCAAAGTCTTGATTCGCTCCCTAACGTTTTAATTTTGTTCCCGTTTGAATCCAAATGACTAACTCCGTTAAACTGTTCAGTTAACTTTGTGTGAAATGACAAAATTGCCCATCACCTCCCTTAAATAAAAACCCTTATCCCACCCAACCCTACTATCTTCTCTCTCTATCTGTCTATTCTTTCTTCACAATATACCCATCAAATTAACCCGAATCCCCCACTAATTCAATAAAATCAAACCACAAAATCAAACCCAAATCCCCTCACGGTGGCTGACGACGGCGACGGTGAAGCTCCGATGGTGGTGATGGGGTTTGCGATGGTGGTGATGGGGGGCTGCGGTGGTGGTAGTGATGGGGGGTTGCGATGGTGGTGGTGATGGGGGTTGCGGTTGTGGTGGTGATTGGAGGTCGCGATGGTGGTGATGGGGTTCGCGATGGTGGTGATGGGGGGCTGCGGTGGTGGTGGTGATGGGGGGTTGCGGTGGTGGTGGTGATAGGGGGTTGCGGTGGTGGCGGTGATTGGAAGCCTCGCGGCGGAGTAGATGGTGGAGGAGAGCGGAGATTTCGGAGATCCGGCTTCGTGTGTGGCGGTGCTGGCGGAGGAAGAAGGTGAAGATCCGGTGGAAGGAGATAGCGACGGTTTCTTCGGAAGCGAGAGAAACGCTCTGATTTTGAGAGATTTCGATCGTCGAGTGGATTCTCGATCGTATTCCTCAATCACGTTAACGAGATCTTCATCGGAGGTGATGGATACAAGTTCATCGAGGTCCTCCGTCGGCAATTGACACCTCAAGCACACAGAACTCCCGCACAATTCAGCAAGTTTCACCAGCAATTCTGTCAATCACAAACAATCACATCGATATTTCAATTTCAGTTTCAATTTCAATTTAGAAACAACGTCTATATCGATCGGTGGAGGAAGGAGACTAACCGGAGAACGAAACGGAGCGGTCAACGGTGAGTACGCGAGTTTGACCACCGTGGTAGCGGAGCTTGCCGTCGGGATAACGAGGGAGAATTCTGCCGCCGTAGCTACAAAGGAATTTGATGGTGGGACCCGGATATGAATCTGGTCAAGGGTCAGGGCGGGTCGTTGCTTCGGGAGAAGATGATCGAGGGCTGCTGCAAGAAGTTTGTGGTGATTGTTGATGAATCGAAGCTCGTGGATTACGTCGGAGGAAGTGGGTTAGCGATGCCGGGGGAAATCGTGCCTTTTTGCTGGAGATTCACCGCACAGAAGCTTCAATCGTTGTTTACGGAGGCTGATTGCACCGCAAAGCTTCATGTTTCGCCGGAGAATGGTGATCCTTACGTGTTTCGCCGGAGAAGCTTCAAGAGTGGATGGTGGTGGTGGGTTGTGGTGGTGGAGATATGAGAGACGGAGAGAAAAACTCATAAAAGATTGGATAGTGGTGGTTGGTTGTTGTTGTGCTGATATCCATTTTTGTTTTTTTATTATAAGGGGCATTTTAGTCTTTTATATAAAAGAGTTAACAGAAAAACTCACACCGTTAGTCATTTAAATTCAAATGGTTACATAATAAAAACATTAATGATGCAAATGGTTAAAAATATAAACGTCAGGGATGCAAATCAAGACTTTGAAACTATAGGGATGCAAACGGTTAAAATGGATAAAAGTCAGGGACGCAATTGGTAATTTACTCAATTATATATAATGTGTTTTATGGGGTTCTTAGGTTTATTTAAAAGGACAACTAGATAGCAATGTTCTCAGAACCGGATCGGACGTCGAACCGGACGGGTTACTGGTTTGGTGGTCGGACCGGTCGGACCGGATGGACCGGATTAACTATATTTTAATTATATTTATATATGTAATTAAATATAAGTAATTTATATATGATTTATACATATATTTTATAGTTATATATAAAACTTAACTATATTTGTATATACAAAGTACTAATTTATGGTTTAACACCCGTTTTTACCCACTAAAATCAAAAAAAAAAAAAAAAAAAAAAAAATCAAAATCCGGTCGGACCCGAACCGGTTGGCCGGTCCAACCGCCGACTCGGTTCGAACCGGCCGGTTCAACTCTCCAAAAACGAACCACCCTCGACCGGACCGGACAGGCCTCCGAATCCCGGTCGAACCGGTCGGACCGGCCGGGCCGGTCCGGTCCTAACAACATTGCTAGATAGGAATTACCCTATTATTATTACACATGCTAAATGAACAGTGATTATTTTGGGCGGGATATTTACGTTTTGTGTAACGATGGTGATTACACCTGCCTTTACTCACATCGTTTTATTCGTTTTGCTCTTTCTAATCTATCGCTAGGATTATGTATTGATGTTTTTGGAGAATTGCATGTTCAGTTTGTGTGTTCTTTCTTCCCTGTGATGTCTTCTTCAATGTGAAATTAGATGAGCGCTTAATTTGATGCTTTCTGACTGCATCAGTTTCTTTATGTTGTTTACGTTGACTTTGTCTTCTTTGAATCCTATACAAATTCTTCATGTGAGCTGCCTATCTGGTGGTTTAATCTAGGTCTCTCGATTGAGTTTTATGTTTTTGATATCAATGTTTGTTGAATTGATGTTATTTGAACTCTTGTTAATTACTAACGGGTTTTTTCACAAAAAGTAAACAGTAAACAGTAGATAACTTGTGAAAATTACTAAAGTAACGTTCGTGTGATGCGACAACGAACACAACACACTATTACAGGCACCGGTAAAATGCTTGAACAATTAATTGATAAATTATCATAAAGATTTGAAGGTTTATTAAAGGTTCATAAAATAATGTAAATAATAAATCATATAATTGTTTTTAAAAAGAATTTAGTTAAACAATTGTTGAGCTATGAAGAGAATAAAGCTACCAAAAACTCAAGAATTCAGTACTGGATACCAACTACCGATATCTTTCAAGTGCTGAATCAACTACTAAATCACATATGCTGACTGATTGTCGATTAGCATATGCTAAACAACTGTCGATAAGCACTCAACAGATTAGCTGCTGATCGACCTACTGCTGATCAACAGTGAACTCCACCAGCTGCTGATCACCTACTACACAGAACAAGATTGTCTGTACCGACGCCTGTTGTGTTCCACCTTTTGTAGGCAACATAGTACTAAAGCTGCATAACTCTGATATGGAGATTGTCTGTTTTGTTGTACATTTTGAACATAGAATAGTTTAGTTTTATTGTTTAGATTTTATAGCATAAAGTCCTCATACTTGTATAGTAAATGCAAGCTTTGTCAAGCCGCTTGGTTCATCTCTCGATTATATTATTTATACTCAAAAGGTTAATAAGTGAATAATTTGAAAGAACAACCTGTATATCTTTATCTTTTCTCAAAGTATTTATGTTTGTTAGTAAGTTGTTAACTTTGTTTTTAGTAACTTATGATAAAAGAAAACGGCTTGTTAATCCATAGCCCCCTATCCAACGACAATTAATTGATAGTTTAAATAATTCGATTTGTAAAAAAAATTCCATTATTAATCGTGATAACTACAAAACTGAATATATAATCTAACTTCTTTATGTATTTATAATTGATATTATTCAATTACTTTCTTGTAATTCATCAAATAATTAGAATGTGTATAAATAATTAAAGTAGTTAAACTAATAAAAGATAATTATAATTCACTCAAACTCTTAAAAGTTAATAACAAAAGACAAAATCGTAGTACTTAAATGTATTGTAATAGGGGATTGATATTATAAAAAGCACAATGTTATTTAAGGTTACCCTTAATTATATATATAACTTGTATATAATTAGGGTTCTAATATTAAGACATCCATCATTGTATATATCAACACCCCCTATATGTATCGTATAGCCCTATACTTGACGAATAGGTAGCGCTATAAATGAACCGAACATTCAGCTAATAGTTCGTGAAACATTCGGCGGGAAGATCGTTTATCTTCGTCTGTTTAATAAATGGACGAACACAAATAAGAAAATTCTATTCGTTTAGTTAAATAAATAAACATAAAAAAAGGTTATGTTCGTTCATTTATGTTCTTTTACGTTCGATAATGTGTTCGTTAACGTTCGTTTGTGTTCATTAATTTAAAAGCTATGTTTGTGATAATTATGTTAAATACTTGTTTACATGTAGTGGATAATACATAATGTTTATGATTTTAATTATAAAATCAATATATGATGATTTGTATTTGTTTGTTTTAAATCTTTCGATTGTGTTCATTAATGTTCATGAATATTTGTATGTGTTCTCTTTCATGAGTTTGCGTTTGTTTATATCCATGAATAGTTCATAAACATGTTCGTTTCCTTAATGAACAAACACAAACAATAAATCTCGTTCATTAAGCGTTCGTAAACAATTCATGAACATGTTATTTCTTAATGAACGAACACGAATAAGGTCACGTTCGTGTTCATTTAGTTCGTTTACAACCCTATGTATAGGGTCGAGGACACTGAACGCGATAAATATTTAAGGGGTTGTCAGAGAGATAAACATATAGCCATATACAACCCATATAGGCTTATACGATTCGTATAATAAAATTCGACACTGAATATGAGGAAAATTTCTAGGAGTTGTCAGAGCGGTTATACGTCTCATATAAGGCTATACGACTCCCTATACAATGTGTATAGGGCTATGCGACCCGTATAGTTTTCTATGGGTGTGGATTTATAATTGATAAGGTAGATAGATATCAAGTCCTTGTAATTAACTTTCCACATGCACTATGAGTAGTATTAGTATATACTATTAGAATTAGTTATTTCAAGTTGCAAACGTTAAGGAATACTTTGACCCCTAATCCTTTTCTTTAATTAAAGAAAACACCACATGAAACTTGTCGATTTGTCTCCAACCTTTTCTCTCACACGTACAAGATGGCAATCTTTCAAAATATTTCATTTAAGCTTAAAGCTACTTGTTTCTTTTAATAACACTTTAAATTATAACAATAACAATAACAAATAACAACAATGCTATAACAATAACGATAACAATAGGAAATAACAACAATGCTATTTAACTATTAGAATTACTTTTTAATCCATTCAACTAGAGATACATGAAAAAGCTTAGCATGAGGTGGGTCATATTCTTGCCTCAAAAAAGTGTATGATCCAATCCTAAGCCCAAAATGGATTGAAAATCTTCAATATTAGTCATCATAGACAGGGGCGGACCCAGAAATTTTTTTCTCCAGGTCGGTTTTTTTTCAGTTTTCAAATAGACATGTATATTTCAACTCAATGCTGGAATTTTTGATTTGGGTCGGTTCAGGTCACACAAAACAAATTACAATCACATTATAAGACATTTGACAAAGATACGATTTTATTGGAAAGTAAAACAAATTATATTTTATAGTTGTTTATGTGTCTTCATCTCTTAAAAAATATCCACTACATCATCAATCGAAACCTTCTTAAAAATGTCTTTCTCAATGTAGCAAATGCAAATATTGTTTAAGATATTCTTCTAAAAAACTTTAGAGATAATTAAGGAATGTTAATAGATTAATGAAATATGTGTTGGTGTTTAGTTAAATAAATGGGATTAGAGATTTTACAAAATAAACCTATTGATTATTATTCTGATATTACTTTTCTTAACTAAGTGAGCTATTATTTAATTTTAGTGGGTTAAACGTTTCAATAATGTTGGAGCATATATTGTCATATATAGTGTGTCCGTCGCTTGACGAATAGTCTAGGCTTAATGTTATACACCTTGTAAACACATGAAACTGGGTCATTCGCAGGAGCATATGCGAATGAGACTCAGTCGTACGACTGAGCCATGCTAATGGACCAGTCGTGCGACTGAGAGATGCGATTGGGGCATTCATAAGACTGAACCATAAGAATGGTCCAGTCGTACGATTGAACCATACGCATGGTCCAGTCGTACGATTGAACCATACGCATGGTCCAATCGCACGAATGGGCCCAGTCGCATCTAATATGGGCCGAGGACTACATATACAAGTTTCATTGTGTAGAAACCTAAAGGGTTTTGAGAGGGAGTCTGCCTGGGGCCTAGGTGCTGCCGGATGAGAGGGGAGATCATGCTCGATCTCCCCTTACCAAGAGTCTTGATTCTTAAGTTGTAACGAGCTTAAAAACATTAGGTTTTATTAATGAAATCATTCGATTATTGTTCGTACTTTTGTTTGTCTTTTGGTTTTTCTTCTTCCGTCAAGAACATGCTCGGATGTTTACCGATCCAGCGACTTCACAAATAAAAATGGGGTTAGGGGTCGTAAAATTTTTTATAGAGGCCAGTATTAAAAAATACATGAAGGTCAATAAAAATCGTCAATACACGTTACACATAGGAGGAAAAATCTGCGGGGTCGGTTGACCGCTCCCCGCCCTTCTTAAGTCCGCCCATGATCATAGATCGGAGTCGGGCAAAACCAACCCAAGTGCAATCCTTTTTTATCTAGAAAAATCATACGTATACATTATACTTCATATAGAATAAGTTTCGTATAATATAATTCTGTGAAAAAGAATGTAAAAACCAAGAAAGATAATATTCAATCCTGAATAACTACTTGTAAATCAGAATATTTTTTTTGTTTTTTATTTTTTGTTTTTAGATATCAACTTCTTATTATAAGATAAAGATAGAAACGACCTAGATAATAAAGATCACATTAAACATTATTAATTAGTGCATTGTTTTTTATTTTATAGGGCGAAAAGAATCAAGAATCCCTTTTACTGAAATATAATTAAGTGAAAATAGAAAGTGGGTAGAATATAGGATAAATTTAAAGTATTAATTAATTAATTAATTAATTAATTAATTAATTAATTAAATTCTCATTGGGTGTAGGAGGTTAAGAACCATCTATTCACATAAGAGTCGGCCCATCTCTTATAGAACTAAAGAAGCAACTACCTAAGAGCTCTAAGATTTTTGGGGCCCCATTTTTTAGCTTGGCCCATGTGTTTTAAATGACTACGTAATAAAACAATGATTAAATTACACGGGTGGTCCCTCTGGTTAGGCCTGATTTCACTTTTGGTCTCTAACTCTTAGAAATTACAAGGTTGGTCCAATAGTTGGCACAAACGTAACAGACTTGGTCCCTGAAGTGGATGAACGTTAATTATTACCGTTAAGTGTGTGTAAAATGTCAAAAATACCCTTCACTCTTTCTTCTTCATCATTTAGATTACCACACCCTACCACCTCCTCGCACCCCCTCCCACCATCAAAGTCTCCACCTTCAACCACTACCATCGCCGCCACCTTCAACTACCGTCACCACCACCACTACCATCGCCGCCACCTTCAACTACCGTCACCACCACCACTACCACAACCTTCAACCACCGTCACCACTAGCACCGCCCTCAACCACCATCACCCCCCTCAACCACCATCACCACCAGCACCACCATCACAGCTACATTATCAAGAATACTTACTAAATCCAACAACCCATCAAAAATTATGCTAAATCAATCACCTTATCAGCAATTGCAAGTAGATCAGCAATAGTAGAAACATCAGCAGACAAACACAAATCATTTTCCTTCTTCACCATAACCTCAAACAGCTTCTTCCCAGTAGGGTTCATCGCCAATTTCGCCCTTTCCCCAAACGGAACCCTAATCCCACCACCGGAATTCAGTATTCTGACGGCCGGAGAACCACCCACTGGAGCCACCTTCTTATTCTCCTCAAGAAACCTAACCACCATCGCCTCAATCTCCTCACTAACTCTACCTTTCTCCTTCAAAATCCTAACCATATTCGTCATCTTCACCATCGAATGCAGCGTGATCCCATTGGCTTCAAGATTCTCCCGCCCACCCTGCTCCCGATCAATCAACACGACCACATCGTTAACCCTAAGTCCGGCGGCCCTTAGCAGCGACGCCGTCTCAAGCACGGAGGTCCCACTGGTGACCAAATCCTCAACAATGAGACACATCTGGTGAGGCTGAAGAACCCCTTCAACAATGAGACACATCTTATTAGGGGTATTTTAGTCATTTAAAATAATTTAACAGTCAAAGTTAACGTCCATCCACTTCAGGGACCAAATCTGTTACGTTTATGCCAACTATGGGACCAACCTTGTAATTTCTAAGAGTTAGGGACCAAAAATGAAATCAGGCCTAACCACAGGGACCACCCGTGTAATTTAGTCTAAAACAATAGAAGTTTAGAAATGCTTAGACTAGGTGTGAATGTCTAGACCAATCATTTGTACAATTTCAAGCTTGAAAGTTGAATATAAAACACTTCTCTGTGTTAGGAAAATCAAATTGGTCAATATAAGAAGCCAATAACTTTATCGAGGCAATGAGAGATCATTTGATTAGTTAATCTTTTGTTGTTGTTACCAATTATGTATTTATGTTTAAGAGATATGATGAAGAAAATAAGAAGGATATTTGAAAGGAGAAGGTAAACTTGACTGTTTTGTTATGAGAGATCTCATATTGGAGATGTTAGCGAACTACAATGTTCTATTATTGCGAGACTTTTAAGCTTATTTTTATTTGACCTTTATGGACAAACATAACCTGAACCAACAATCCAAACATATACAGATGTTAAATCATGAACAAATGTACGATTTAGCTAATTTAGAAGGGGGAAAGGTTGAACTAGGGCCTAGAATTTTAGTTTGTTTCGCCCTTATAATGATTGAGACGCTAAAACTTATTAAAGTTTTAAAAATCCACCCTTTACTATATATTTATCTAATAATCGAAATGTTATAAACCCAAATTAGATGTCAAATATTTAAATAATAAAATAATATATCGAACTATACCTCTTATTGAAATTGACATCCGTACGATATGAAAATTTTGATGAATGTTTGTAACATAATAATTGGTTAGGAGACGTGTGATAATCTAAACGATTATCACTTAATTAAATATATTAGACCCAATTATCGTGAGCCTATTACGGAATGCACTATGAGTCTGAGGCTCTACCTCAAGAATCCAAATGATTCTTAAAACATTCTGGGCCTAAATTGAGTAAGATGATGGGCAATATTTCTTTTGGGCTCGTGTGTTTGGGCTTTTATTATTTGGGTTAGAGTGATGATTTAGGCGAGTGTGATGGGTTAAAACTTCGGATTGTTGGATGGCTTTTAAATTCAATAGGAAGAAGACTTAAATCGAATATTGAAATTTGAATTCGATTATTGGGATGATTTGAGTAACTAAACGTAGCTTTGATTTATTTTAGTTTATTGTTATTACGTTTGAATCTGAAACGTCGTGATTTAGTCTCAACCAAATTCAAACCTAGTTGGTGTATCATGTCTCGAAAGTGTTACACGATTGTTGAAACAACCGTGATAACTGATTTAATGAACAGATAAATAAACATACTCAATCAAATGAATAATTATTCGTATATTTATCTAAGATCTAAGAGGAAGATTAACATATCATTGTTATGTGAATATCTTTGAATTGAACCACAAATTTATGTTTATTAACATATTATAAACATCTCAGACGTATAAGCTTACTATAACTCTTTGATCTATACGTGTTTACGAAATTTATTATCTTTGATCTACACGTGTTTACGGAATTTGTTAGAGATAGCATGTAAGTTAATGGATCAAAGAGAAAAATCCTTTTACTTTTTATCATCTTTGCGGGCAGAACGTTTTTATTAGGAAATAAACACGCTAAACGCACCTTTACATTTCTAAGAAGATATAAAAAGAACGAACCTCACTAAACAAACATAGGCTTTGGCTCGGAAGCAAGGAACAATGACTTTCACACTTGTTGGAAAGCATGTTAGATAATTGCATTTCATTTTTCAGCTAGAAAGAAAAGTAAATCTTTTTGCGGGATCCTATTTCGTACTATAAGCATAAAGCAGTTTTTAAATTTCAACACCTAATGTAACAATAACCCATATAAAGAAATTGCCTGGATAACTAGTTGACCCATTGACCACAGAAAAGCTTAAACTTTTTCAAAGCCATAGCATACTAAAACATGTGGTTTATTATGTATTAGTGGTCAAGATGTGGGTTAGATTCAAATATAGGATTCACCCTTAGCAAATAGCAATGTATTGCAAAATGACAAATACAAAAAGTAGCCAATTGGTCCCCTTCTTATACAGGGTGGACATGCAGAAACAATTCAATATTTCTTTTACAGTTTTGACTTCTATTTCTAGATAAAACACCTTGTGGGTAATTAAGGCAAGTGGTAAGAGAGGCCTTCATTATGGATTCAAATCTTATCTTAATATTCATCTAAAAAAATTCTAGATTTTACTCTTAAATTTAAATAATAAAAATAAGACCTCTTGATTAATGGAAAATTAAATATTTGCATTTCATTTTATTTTAACCTTTTGATAGGTATGACCATTTCTAACTCGTTCTGTATAAACGACATGACACAACACGAAACAACATTTCATGAATTTAAGTGGGTTTAGGTTTGAGCTAAATGGATATGGTTATAAACGGGTTGACATGATTATGACATACTAAAAACGGGGTCTAAGTGGGTTCAACCTGCCAAACTTTGTTATAACACGATTAGATCCATTTAAATAATTTAATATATAAAATTAAGAATTTTAGATTCAAAATTATCAATGATGAATTAGGTATTATCCCTTCTGTAACTTCCGTTTTGATTCAAAGGTTTTTGATTCAAAGGTTTTTGAATAACCTTCTGCAAGCTCCTATTCAAATAACATTTTGGTTGTATTCATATTTTTCGATTATTATCAATGATAGAATGAAGTTCCAATTTGGTTTAAGGATATTATAGATCGTATGTTTGGAGTTTAAGGCTATTATGAATTGTACATTTTGGTTTTAAGTAGTAAATGGGTTTTTATCTTGTTTTATGTTAATCGTGTTAAACAGGTCATATCGTGTCATTCGTGTTACTTAACATGTAATATTTAATTGTATTATAAGGTTGTGTTCGTGTAACCCGTTTCTTGACAGGTCTGTGTTCGTGTTTGAGTAACTAACACGATTAGCTAAACTGGTCATGTTCGTGTTTGCTACATGTGTTAATCGTGTCATTTCATGTCTGAACCGTTTAACGCGATTAGACTCATTTTATCAGTCCTACCTTCTTAGAGTAATGAAAGTTCAATTTTTAACTAAGGTTGCCCATGAGTCGTATGAAACTATTTTCGATCATCTATTTTCAACTTTAAGGGACGTGTTATACCTGTTAACAACAACTACGTTGTAAAGCAGAAACTATCACAAATCACAGCTCATTCAAACATACGTAATATTCATAAGCAAAGGGCTTTGAGAATATAATTTCTTCCCAAAGTAACATTATTATGATAAGTCACGAGATTAGAAAAAACATAAATGATTTGTGATGCCAGCTACAAGTATCTACTTTAAAAAGCCTTTGTACCGTTTCACTACTACGTGATAAACTCCATCAAGCACTCACAAACACAATATAACATGCACGTGAGATCACGGACAAAGTCCCGTCACGTGACATCAATAAAGATAAGCTGTGAATGACCTACCAATGAAGGACCATCGTTAAAGGCGTACCAATAGGAAACATGTATCATGAAAGAGTCAAATTTTTAATTTCATCCAAGTAAAAAAAAATAGTAAAACTAATGCTAATAAACTAAAAAAAAATCGAATTGTGTCCAGGTATTGTCACATAATAATCTATTTTATTATAGCTATAACTAGAACATTGATTAGTTAAACACAAGAGTAAATTACCGTTTGCATCCCTGACATTTGCCCATTTTAACCACTTGCGTCCCTGAAGTTTCAAAATTGCCATCCACCCCCTAACGTTTCACTTTTACTTCCATTTGAGTCCAAAACACTAACGACGTTAAAATTTTCCGTTAATTTTTATAAAATGACAAAAATACCCTTATTAATTAATAAAATACCCTATCATATCCCACCCTTCTACCTTCTCTCTCTATCTCCTCTCTCTATCTCTTCTCTCCTCTACTGCCACCGCAACCACCGCCATGGCCGCCGGCGACCCATCGTCATCAACCTCCTCCTCCGACTTCTTCTCATCCGCATCCTCCTCCCTCTCCGACGAACCCCGAAACCCCTCAACCTCCCGCAATCCTCTTCAAACCTTCCTCGGACCCCCATTTCATGGCCCCTAGCGGCGATCTAACCCTAGATTGGGACACAACCCTCATGTCGACGTTCGATCAGTCGTCGAGGAACCTCCGGCCGTCGGTGGGTCATAACACCTCACCCAAAAAGGTTGATTAGGGCATAGTGTTATGCAGAGGTTGATTAGGCCGTTGGTGGATCATAACACCTCACCCACAAACAGGGTTAAGTCATCTGGACTATAATAGAGATAAAAATGAAACGTATAGACTCAAATGAAGATAACATGAAACGTTAGGGGGCGGATGGCAATTTTGAAACTGCAGGGATGCAAGTGGTTAAAATGGGCAAATGTCAGGGATGCAAATGGTAATTTACTCTAAACACAAATAACAAAGGATAAAGAAAACAAAAGTTTCAGATCAACCCAACTCGTTTTTACATGCTAAAACTACTTATTTTGACCCGAACTACTTTTTATATACACAATCACAAGTCGAGGTGATCACATTTGGCGCGCTTTCGTCAGATGCTAAACTCAAGTCAATTGATCACATTTGGCGCTTCGGCAAGTGGGTTCTTGATTAACCCACTGCAACCGCCATTGAGATGCAATTCAGTGGTATGAAGGTTATACGATTCAAGATCCTTGTTCTTGGCGGACGGAGTTGAAGAAAACCGAATGTTTGACTCTTGGATTTCGGGTTTCTTCCATAGTTTAGAGCTAAGAAGCTCTGCACCTGGTAACTTGCAGCACAAGGTTTGTTCGGGATTTGATATCTGTCGAGTTGACTTTGCCAAGTCAAATGAGATCTCGTCGAGTGTTGACTCTACACCACGCACACGAGACTCCAGTGACTGCATCCCGCTCATAGAGTTCCCAATAAATTTCTACAGTTAAGGATAAGAGTACAGAATGTCACTAGTCTGTCTTCAAAAGTTGTAATTTAAGAGTAACAATATTAACTACTGGATTGATTTTGCTACTAATATTCTCAAATTAAAAAGTGAACTTAGTTACAGCAGATTACTTTCGAATTACCTCAAGGAGATCAAATAGATTGGACTGTTGGGTCTCGATTTGAAGAAGCTGATTGCGGATCAAAGATAAGTCCTCAGAATCTTGTTGAATCGAGTTGATATTCAAACTGACATTGCTTCCTGCAACTCTAGAAGTTGATCTATCTTCACCCCAGTGGGTATCATGCATCTTTTCATCAGAAATTTCACCAAAAAGGACTCGTTTTGTTTCATGTTTCATGTGTATTTGTTTGGCATGAGCATCTGCAGTGTTGATTTTCTGATCATTCGGCTTCTTGCGGTCCAGCTTACAGAACATTGCTGGACCAGCTTTCCTGCAGCTAGTTTCAAGCGAACTTCTTCTTGTGACAGATCGTGTGTTCGTTATGTGAGGCGTTCTAGGTTGATTTTGTATATCAGATTCTCCTGCAACCTCACAGTGATCACACATCAGAAATCATCAAGAACTCCCAAAATCATCAAGAACTCCCAAAATCATACACATTACAAAGTGAAAACTGGGAGATTTATTAACTTATGAATCAAAACCTGTTCAAATCATCTACAGTTAGATTTCAATTGTTCTGTTTCTATTACACATTGTAACATTCAAATCACAGATACAAACAATCTTCAATTCTTCATACCTTTAGACGAATGTGATTCCGGTGGTGGCGAAACCTCCTCCGGCGCATCTGGAATTGCATTCCATGCTTCCACCATCTGGTTCATCGTCTCCCTTACTCTTTTCACCTACAAATTGAATCAAAAACTTCATGTAAACACACACGATTACAACTGACAACTCAATTACTCAATTCATCAATTGTAGATTATACCTTATCAAACCTCTTCGCCTCGAATGTCTTCAAACACGAAGCCTTAAACTCCGGCAACAAATCCGCCTCCACAACCGCCAGCTTCTGCAACACCACCGCTGCCGCCTTCCTCACCGACCAATCCTCACTTCTAACCACAAACTCCGTCGTAATCTTCACCAAATTCCTCACAATCACCGCGTTGGAAGCAGCACCGACGCTAATCACACTCGCTACAACCGTCAACAACGCTGCTTTAGCCCTAAATCCATCGCTCCTCAACAACTTCTCGATTCTCGATAACAACCTCCTTAAATAAGCCCTATCTGGATCCGGTGCACCATTGATAACCGCAGCAACACACAAAGCCGCACCGATCTGAGAATTCAGATCCTGTTCCGTCACTAACGCCTCAACGAACGGTTTCGCCACCGACGCAAACGGAGGTTTGGTGATGTGAGAGGCAATAGAGGCGGTTGCGGCAACGCAGGCGGTACGGACCGCGGTGTTGGGATCACGGAGCCGCCGGACCACGGCGGAGATGAGTTTCGACAAATAAGGTGATAATACGTCGCCGTGAGCTTCAGATAAGGTGGAGATTAAACGAACGCATTGTTTACGTACCGGAGACTTGTCGGTGGCGTCGGTGCCGGAGATTGATGAGAGGAACGGAGAAATTGAGTCGTGAGTTAGGGATTTGGCGATGGATTCGAGCTCGGTGGCAGCGGCGGAGTGAGTATCGCGGTCGGAGAGTTTGTGGAGGCAGATGAGTACTCGATGTTTGAAGTCTCGAGGTGAAGATTGGTTGCTGGTGGTGTGTTTAGGTGGTGACATTGTGGAGCTTTGAGTATAATGGAGGTGGTTTATGGTGGTGATGACGGTGGTTTGCGGTGGTGATGACGGTGGTTTGCGGTGTTGATGAAGGTGATTTGCGGTGTTGATGGCGGTTGTTTACGGTGGTGATGACGGTGGTTTGTCTGTAATTTCCGGCAGCATAGCCGGAGAAGAAGACGAAAATGCGGTGAGTCGGTGGTTTGGTTGGGTTCTGAAAGGAGATATATAAGTTTGTTCAGAAAGATGATGAAGTTGCAGTAAGGCCGCGACGTCGTTTGTACTTAACTCGTTTCTTTATTCTTTTTGTTATTTGGGTGGGTTGTTTGATGATATATAATTCAATAAGTGCAGAATGAATAAGAGGGTTTGAACCAGTAAGAGATCTGAACCAGTAAGAGATCTGAACCAGTAAGAGGTCTGAACTAATAAAAGGTCTTAACCAATAAGTATGTTTGGTATAAATTTTATAGACAATATAAACCTAAAATTCTCTTAAAAACCCAAAATTCACACACTCTCCCCCATTCCCCTATCGCCGCCCTCGCCGCCCTCACCACCACCCTCGTCGGAGTTCCTCATCTCCGGCGACATCACCACCGATTCAGAGAGCGACGGTGGCCAACCACCACCGCAAGCACCACCGCACGTCGCCGACCACTTCCGCACGTCGCCGACCACCACCGCACGCCACCACCACACAGATCTGAACCACCACCGACCACAGATCTGAACCACCGCACGCGACGTTGATAACGATGACGATGATATGGATGATGTCGATCGGTCACAGCCCACAGATCTTCTCCAACGCCCATCGCCGACCACCACAGATCTTCTCCACCGCCCGTCGCCGACCACCACAGATCTTCACAGACCACAGATCTGACTAGAGTCAGATGCAAGCTCACGTCTGACCGAAGAAGAGGTTCGGTCAGACCTCTTTCTGATTAAGAGGTATCTAACCAAACGCACTTATCTGACCCATGTCTGACCGAGTCAGACATTAAGGTCTGACCAGCCTCGTTAAGAGGCAAACAAACAGCCCCTAAGTTGCCTTTTTTTTTAAATCGCTAAATGTACGAGCTTGCTTCGGAGGATAAGTGTTATCTTAATCGGATCTATTTATCTGTTTCTCATTCGGGACCGCAGCCCTAACTCCATCAGAAGAAAACTTATTGCTGAGAAAACTTCATGTCTCAACTCTGAGCATTTTACTCAGAGTGAGACTTGAACCCATGACCACTCCATATTTACATGTAATGGGTACCTCACTTACCAGTTGAGCTAAGAATCATTGGTTCTTATTATGTTACTTAATTTGATTTGAGTGTGTGTTGTATATTATAAAAAAATAATTATTAATGGTTGAAAGTGAATGATAAAGAAAATTTATGAGGTTTATATAGTGTTTTTCTTAAACATGAAAAAATACGATACAATTCTCATAAATTTTATAATATTTTTAAAATTGATTGTGAGTGGAATATAAAGAAAATATAATGATAAAGATATAAAAAAGTATTATTCAATTGAAAAAGATAGAAAAATAATGTTTCAATATAAGTATAGGAAATTGGGAATTGAGATGTGAAAGCTAGTATGAATGTTATTCTTATATTTGAGTTATATGTGGGTTATATCGAACATATGTGTATGTAATCAAATTTACCCTATCTAATCCGAAAACAAATACCAACTAGCAACCTTTTCGCACGCGCTGCGCTGCGCTAAGCCGTAAAAAGTTAAAGCTTTTGAAAACTTATAAAAGTATGAAACACGGACGTGCATTGCAATGGTAATTACACTAATGTGGTTTACTGGGAAAAAGAGAAACATATGAAGTCACAACTTCATTCTAAAAATCAAATCATTGATAAAAAAAACGCGTCGAAACGTCATTTATACAATTGAATGCTAAGAAACACGAAACGATATAAAAATAATAATAAGTAAAGTTCGGTTTTAAATAAAATGTACGTCAAAACACATACCGAGTCGTTTTTGTTAAGACATGTAAACAAAATAATATAAACTTTTTAACTTTATTTTTAGACTTTTTTGCTTTTATCTAAAAAATTAAACATTGTGTTTCAAATAAACTGCTATAAAAACATGTCATTTTTGTAAATTCCTTATTATAACTCCTAATTTTAGTTATTTTTTGTTTATTAAATTTTAAATAATTTATATTTTTATAAGGTTTGATGGGTTGGCACATAGTAAAATCCCATTAATTTTCTTCTTTATTTCAAAAATTAAAAATAAAAATACTTAATGCCTTTCCCCGCTGAGATTATCTTCATACACTGAGAGATGAATCATCGCTGGGATGTCTTAAAGATAAAATAAAATTAATTTATAGAAATTTGTTTTTTTAAAATAACAATAATAAAAAGATATCATATTTTAACTTTTAAAAAACCGTTATTTATCTAAAAATAAATTAAATAATATATTAGTAATTAGTGTAATCATTTAATATAAGAGATAAAGCGAAAAAAAATTATGGTGATGAACAATATAGTGTTGCCATACGTCTTCTTAATTATAATTTTATTAAAGTATAAAGATAGCGATTAAAAGATTAAACATGTCATGTATGTATATGTAGACAAATTTATATATGTGTTACGTATATGTAAGCAATTATACATATAGATTTACATATACGTAAATATGTACACAAATATGTAAGTGGTACAGCTTCATAATTTTTGAAGTTTTAAATGCACCTACATAATCAAAACCAACATCATGCATCAAGAATAAACTTAAATACGGTTATAGAGCGAGCAACTTCACTAACGACATCATCTTCATCATTATCTTTGTTTTCAAAAAGAAAAAAGTCTTTACATCACAATCATCATCTTCATCAATAAAATCATCTTCATCGTCGTCATTATCTTCATCTTCGACTCATCTTCATCATCTTCATCTTCATCATCTTCATCTTCATCATCTTCATCTTCATCATCTTCATCTTCATCATCTTCATCTTCATCATCTTCATCTTCATCTTCTAGCCTCTTTACAACATCATCATATTCATAGATGAGGTTAATGGATCAAATCAATACATAAAACAATAACAATCATACACCATTAATGGTGAAAATTAAAATTAAATAACATATTATCTTGAAGATGAAAAGAATGAAAAATCCAACTGGAGTATTTTAAAATGATGAACATTAACACCTTATTTTAAACTAGAATAGTCTTGATTATGATTTATGACGAAAATTGCAATGAGTGAAGAAAGTTCTACTCAAACACAAAATTGAATTTATACGAAGGTAAATAAGGAAGATAGAAATGAATAATTATATATTGCACGATTATGAATTGGAAAAATGCGTAGATTTTCAATGATATCATGGATTTAGGGCGGGGGCATGTGATAACAACACTAGCGGTCCCCCACGCCATTTTGACGTTGCCAACAGTAAAAAATAGAGCCGTTGGCTCCCACCCCACCCCCTCCTCGACCTCAACAAGAACGTTGCATCGACCGGCTAGACGCAAAGGCAAAACAGCGGAGGAGTCTTCTTCGAGCAAAACAACGTTAAATGAGGCCACCAGCGATTACAAAACGATGGGTAAGAAAGAAATTAAGCAAAAAAGAGAACGAGAACTTGAGAAGCTCTTCGTATGAAAATAACCGAATCTAAATTGGCCTTACTCGACTCACAACAAGAGAAGTTGCTTCGTGAAACACTATACCGAGACAATGAGATTTTCCTTAAAACGCATGACGATGTTCCTGAGCCGATGTTAAAGAGCGTCATTAAACACAACCGTCAAATAACCCAGATACATGGTTAGGAGTTTGACTTGTAGATATTTAGTTTTAATATTTTTAAATCTTTTATTTTATGTATTTTTTATTTTATGTAGTTTTAATTTTAATTTGTAATTTATTTATTTTTATAAAGTTATTTTTTTCGACCACCAAAATGTTATGATGTGATGTGACATGCCATTATAATTGATGTGATGTGGTGTGGTATGAATAGGGGTCTACTAAAGAGACGCCCTTTAGGATATTTGAACGCCCTCGCACGGGCCGTAAGGGCCTTCACGGGCCGTAATGACTGTCGGCCAATCAAATCAGTCATTCAAAACCGTAACGGCCCGTGAAGGGTTTCACGGTCTTTAGTATTAACGGTCCGTTAAGCTTTTCACGGCCCGTTAAGCTTTTCACGGCCCGTTAGGCCTTTTGCATACGGGCCGTGAACCTCTTTACGGATCCTATTTTCACATTCAATAATTTGACGAAATATAATATTTCTCTTTTTTCGTGAAATTTTTTATTTATTACGTTATTTGATATGACGTAATATTCCTCGATAGTCGTGTAATTTTGTATTTTTTACGTTATTTGATATGATGTAATATTCCTCGATATTCGTGTTAATTATGTGACGGGATGCAATATTCCATGTGAACTACTATATAAACGTTAGTTTATAAATTCATTCATAATTCAAATTTCTACGATAACTTTGAAATAATATTTAACGTTACGATGTCTTTCTGGGATAGCAACTATTTATTCGGTTCGGAGTCTAACTATTACCCTGAGGAGGGTTACGGTTATTACGATGAGGGTGCTTCAAACTATTTAGGACAGTTCGCGTCCAATTACGGCGGGAATGACGGCGGCGATAACGGGGGTGATAACGGTGGCGATAGAAGCGGTGATAATGACGGTTCTGGTTCCGGTAAAAGAGGTTTATACGACACGAATCAGGTTATAAGATATATCATATTTAATTTTACTTTCATTTAGAAATAACTAACTAACAATATAAAATTTAGAGTTAATCTCGGTTTTGGTCCCTGTGTTTTGCAAATTGACTCCACTTGAGTACCAACGTCCAACGTTTATTTTGTCTCCATTTGAGTACCAAATTTTAAAAAAGTTGTCTGTTTCAGTCCAAATTTCGAACGGTGTTAACATTTTTGTTATATTTTTTAAAAATGATCAAAATACCCCTAAGGGCTATAAAAATATCACCATCTCCACCACACACCACATACCACCACCACCACACACCACCGCCACCACACACCACCGCCGGCACACTCCACCTACCGGTGAAAAACGATCGGAAGAACCGAACGACTATTGAATCGGAGAAACCGAGATTAACTCTAAATTATATTTTGAATAATAAAGCCTTAAAAGATTGGGGCTTTTAGGTATGAATATGATGACCAGTTTTCTCAACAAACAGGGATAAAATCTGTGAATCTTTCCAAGGGAAGAAGAAAAAAAGGAAACATAACCGCAATTAGGGCTATTTTTTCCCAAAAATCCTTAATTTACGACGTAAAATCACTGGTACGTAACCCTAGTTTTTCAAAGATTCTACGTGTTTTCCATTGCTAGTTGAAAGTCGAGAAAACCATGAAAATGAGCATGTAATCGATTTGGGGGGAGGAGGTGATGTAGATACATCATCAATATCATCAAGTGGATCCAGTAGTTGGTGCGGACGCGGCCGCCGTCGGCGTCGGAGGCTTCGAGGAGGAGGAAGGGGATGTTGTGGGAGTGGAGGTGGACGGCGGCGGCTAGGCCGGAGAGGTCGGCGCCGATGATGATGGCTCCGGTGGTGGTGGGGTTTGTTTGAGAGGTTAGGGGTGGTGGAGTTGTGAGGGAGACTTATGGTAGGGGTTTGAGGTGGTGGTGGTGGTGGCGGTGGTGGCGGTGGTGGCGACGGAGGTGGTGGTGGTGGTGGTGGTGGTGGTGGTGGAAGGTTCGACGGTGGTGTGTGGTGGCGGTGGTGTGTGGTGGTGGTGGTGGTATGTGGTGTGTGGTGGAGATGGTGTTATTTTTATAGCCCTTAGGGGTATTTTGGTCTTTTTAAAAAAATCTAACAGGTCGAAATTTGGACTAAAACAGACAAATTTTTTAAAATTTGGTACTCAAATGGAGACAAAATAAACGTTGGTACTCAAATGGAGTCAATTTGCAAAACACAGGGACCAAAACCGAGATTAACTCTAAAATTTATTAGGTTTTCTCATCTCGTAAAGAATTAGTTGATTGGGCAAGTAACGTAGGGCGAGAAAATGGGTTTGTTATTGTCACCAAACGTTCAAAAAGAAATTCGAATGGTGTGGTGGTTAAAATTTGGTTGAAATGTGATCGGGGTGGTGTATATAAGGGAGCATCCACTCTAAGAAAAAGTGGCACCAAAAAGACAAACTGTCAATTGAATTGCAGGGCAAGTACGAGATGAAGAGAGATGGGTGGATTATAGTTGTTGTGGACGATACTCATAACCATGAACCTGCTGAACATCTGGAGGGACATGTATACGCAATGAGGCTCACCGAAAATGAGCTTTCTACTGTAAAAAATCTGACCGAGCAAAATATTGACCCTCGAAACATTCTAGGCACGTTGAGGGAACAAATCCCAATAACGTGTCTGTGTTACGAACCATATATAACGCTCGGGCAAAAATTAATGAGTGCTACAAGTGATCAAAATCCATGGACGGATGAAGAGGAGGTGACTTTAGTAAGATCTTGTATCGAAAATTCAAGGACTATCCCACCAAATTCAATATTTTGGAACTGGGTTTCAACTCGTTTTCATCAAATTCTCGAACGTGAAGAATATCGCACCATTCGTGAACTTAGCAACAAGTGGTTTGACTTGAGAAGGAAGGTCACGACATTTCACCAGCTCTACAAAGACGTTTACAACAATCGAAATACGTTATGGAATGATACGGATATTATGACAAGAACTCAAGAAAGATATCGGGAGAATTTTGAAATTTCTTTTAACCATTTTGCGGCTTGGATCTTTTATAAAGATCAAGAAGATTAAAAATTATGTGTTTTATTTTTGTGTGATAATAACGGTTTATTGTTTTTAATAAAGTGTACTAATAAACGTTTATGTTTAATAAAATATTTACTTACTGTTCTACATTATACGTCTGGAATACAGTTCGTTTGCCATAAATTTTCGGAATCTAAAGCAAGCATCCTGTAAGTTAATCTCTTGCCACTCTAAAGATCTATTTTGAACCAACCTACGCAATAACATACAAATTACAACTCCCGAATCTCGACCAATATGACCGGCGTTAGGAGGCCAAACGGTTTCACCCGATACCACCAGTTCTTCGATTTCTTCTTGTCCGGAGTGCTGCCAATATTGTATACGTGACAGAAAATGTAAAAGTACGATTCAAATTGTACGAAAATCGTTCGGGCATTACGATGAATGCACCATGAATCATTACACGTATTTGGTCGGCATTCGTATGGAGAATATATACGAACTTGTAGTGAATCCATAGAAATCTTAAAAAGATACCAATTTTCTTCGTCATCAGTCATTGGTACGTAAACCTACAAAACAATTTAATTCACGGTTATAAATTCATGATTTTTATTATAAAACATGAAAACAGTATTACCGTATCAACTTCCCATAACGCGGGATATAGACAGTCACTCCCGTCGCCATATTCGTTACCCTTAACGGACCCCGAGTATATTAAGTTAAACAACTCAAATGGGAGAATCGTCCAACGATCACTACCCGGCAACTCTTATGTTCTACGTATTTCTTCGTATCTCCATATTGTGAGTCTATTTGTCCACGCCCGAACATGCTATAAAATAACAACTTTTTTAATTCTTAGAATTTTAAAATAAAATAAAATTTACAAAAAAAAACTTGAAATCATACCTCTGTACCTAAAGACACGTTTCCGAGTAATTCACGCCAAAATTCTAACTGAATATCGGAATTACCCATGTAATACACCCTACATGTTTGGTAATCACCGTTACGTATAAACTGAATAACATTCTCAGACCAGTTCCTCCCATTCTGCCAATTATGATTATCTATTGGATCAGGAATACTTTTCACAATATCTCGTGAGTTTGAAGAGGACTCATTTTGACGTCTTCTATTACCTCTACGAGAAGACATTTTAACTGTTTATTTTCTCACTAACCGTATATAACAACTAATATATATAACGTTTTATACAGAATCTTAAATCAAATCAAAGAATAATACGTCACGTCACATAATTATAAAATTTAAAAGTGCACGCAAATCGAGGAAAGTAAATTCTCAGAAGAACTACTACGGCCCGTGAGTTATGGCACTTGTTAACGGGTCGTGGGAGTGGACATTTACGGGCCATTAGGTGTTACACGGCCCGTGAGTAAATGTAAGTGTGAAAATTAAATTTCGAAAACCGTACGGCCCGTGAGGCCCTTCACGGGCCGTGAAAAAAGTCAAAGGACGTACATTTAACCTCTGACAGGGTGTTTAATTAGCAATGACCTATGAATATCCATTCCACTATTAAAATTTGTTTTCAGGGATGATTGAAATTTGATAATGCTATTTAGATTTATCAAATTTAAATAAGTTTTTTTTAATTGTATCTTAGTCTAGTTTTTATTTACACTTCTACCATATAAATTACATCTATTAATTTTATTGTTCTCTAACCCAATTAGATGGTGGTCTAACATCTTATATATCACCAAAAGTTAATATGGTTAACAAACTAGTCTACTATATTACGACTTTCAATAGTCGTCAATAATTGTGACCGACTTGCCGTGGCTTCAATTTCTTTTTTCCTTTTCTTATGTATACTATGTTTTTAATATAAGAAAAAGTGAGCTTTTTTAGATTAAAATTATTTTTCTTTTAAATAAATAAAAATGTTGCATTGATTTTACCAATTATTATTAAATAAACAAGATCAGAGAATTGGCACGAAATATTTTACTTTAAGAGCATTCAGAGTCTGTTTTCATTTTTATTTGAGTGGATATTCTATATTATATGATACGGTTGTGAGTTGTTAAAAGAGCTAGAAAATTTATGGAGACTGTAATGTGTTTTCTTATATTTGGATGTTTAGTGCAATTATAAGGATGAAGATTGAGTATGGATTGTAAATGCTCTAATAAATGAAAAGTTATATTCTACTATTGTGTTGGGGGTGTTTTAAACAAAGAAAAGAAACTAAATGTATGTGTTGCTTTAAATTTCTCACCTTAAGGCAAGTCAAAAAAGAAGCAGAGAATGACTTGTACAATTCAAATCCTACTCATTGGTGATACAATCTCATTTATCCTCTTCTTGTGCGTATGAGTTGCAACCATAAGAAATTCCTTAGAGGGCACTGGAGCTTAAGCTCCGAGGGCACTACAACACGCAGGTCGGTAGGTGTATAAAATATATCAAACATAAGCACAAATGTATAATAGTTAGAATAAAGATCATAAATACGAGAAGTTGACTTGAAGATTTAGAAGGTTTGAAGTGAAAAGTGATTCTGTGTATGATATTTAAAGGGTGGCATTTATAAGGTGACATTTATAGGGTTTGTATAAATGGGTCTTGAGATTAAAGTCTATTTTAAATAATTTGTGGTAAATGGTTTGGACTGAACTCTTTTGATAAGAGAGTTCTATCCTTGTATTAATTAGTGCAAAGGGTTTTAATATAACATTAATGCATATTGTCATGATCGTTAACTTTATCGTTTGCTCCTACTAGCATTTTCGTCTCGATGAGGTCTCTTTCTATTTAAGGACTTTGTCTTTAGTTCATTGTCTCCTTTTGACCTGACAATGTTTCATAAATGACCAATGAACGTCTTTCTTGTATACTGATTAAGCTTTTTGCTTCTTCCATTTATTTCTCTAAAGCTTTGAAGTGTTAGAAATTTGATATTTTCTTCTTCCCATACCGAGCCACAACTTAGGGTTGTCTCCTAGTGTCGGTCGCAGTTGAGAAATCACTTCCGCTCTCATTCGAGGTAGGCGCATCTTGTCATTTATGACTTCACACTGAGGCTTGACATGTGGATGGATTTTTGCTACTAAGTTAGAAATAGAAGGTTATGAGTCATGACTAGTGTTTGAGGAGTTGTTATGTCGAGTCGTGGGTTGGGTTTTACCTTATTAGGTTGTGCTTGGCCGTTGTTGTCATTCTAAATTTAGTCGTTGTCGAGGGGAGTCCTCGTGCAAGCTACAACTTGGAGATAAACGGCTAAGAAGTTCTTCCTTGGGCAAGTGCTGGATTATGAGCCGCAGCTAAAAAAACATCCTCTTGAGCCACGGCCAAAGTTGTGTCCCACCAAGTTTTCAATCTTTCTAACAATGACTTGTGTTGTATTTAAGGTGGTACCCCATTATTATTGGGAAGTTATCAAGTTTGTTACAATATTTTCGTTAGATATCCTCTTGCTCATCAAAATGAAGCGCAAATATTTATTTGATACCATTTTTAACTACAGACAAGTTAGAAAACAATAGCAGCATATATTTTGTAATTGTAATTACAAGTGTTTTTTTAATGATTTTGGGCAACTTCATGCATCAATTAATCGCATCACCAGGGAATAAAACCTATCTTGAGATTTCCCAATTTAAGACTCGACTACATATATTCACTTTGGGATGAGAACTTCAACTCTCATACAAGCATATACAGGTAAGGACCAAACAGCATTTTCCAAAGACCCGATATACTAATAGATCTTGATGGAAATTTTCATTCACCATTTAGAGGTGTACTCATGTCCATTTAACTTCAGAAAACTGAGACAACAGCAGAAACGAACTAAATTACAAAACAAGATAATCTATAGTCCATTTATCATTACACAAAACACCAAGATACCACTGTACACATCCATCCCAGATATCTCACTCAAATTACTCTTTTTAACTAAAGATACAACAACCAACCTCAACATAATTCATAACTGTATGTCATTCCTCATATATATATATAGCTTAAAGCTCGTCATTGTGAGATCGCCCACCAAGTATCACATCTTCCTTAAAGTCCCTAGCTTTCTGCCTGTGTGGCTCTGCAGCCTCTTCATACTTGTTCCCCAACGCCTCTTTCGCCGATTCTATACTCTCCCCTGCTTTCTGCTTAGTCGCTTCGTACCCGCGCTTCGCTTTCTCCTTCGCGTGCTCAGCCGCCTCCCACGCCTTCTCCTTCGCTTTCTCCGCCATCGATTCTGCGCTTTCTTTCGCGCTTTCCGCCTTCTCTTTCATGCATTCTGCAGCATTCTTAGACTTCTCGTAGGTCGCATCTTTTACGGATTCGGCGCCTTCTTTCGCCCTTTGCGACTTATCGTAAGTCGTCTCCTTTGCGGATTCCATGGTCTGGGAAGCTTTGTCCTTCAACTCTCCGGTTTTTCCACCGGCATATTCCTTCATTTCCTCTGTTTTATCCGAAACGTATTCTCCGGCACCTATCCATTCACAATAAATTTATCATTAACCGTTAACGTAACAAATTAACGGTGCTTAAAGTTGAGTCATTAAATTTTCTAAATAATAAATTTTAGACTTGGGAGTTAAGGGTTCGGGAGTTAAGGAGCGAGTCAGCATATTTTCTCAATAATAAATTTTCTTTTAAGGGTCTGGGGTACTAGAAAACACAGATGACCGATAACACATTTTTAAAATAGGTTCACACATTTGTCGCTTAGAAAAAAAAAAAAGCTTAAAAGTTTTATTGTGACCGGGCTTGAGGGCCAATGAGTTTACCCAAATGACTGAGCTTAAAATTTTTAAAATAGGTTCACACATTTGTCGCTTAGAAAAAAGAAGAAAAAGAAAAAGAGCTTAAAAATTTACTGTGACCGGGCTGGCTTAAGTGGCTTTTAGTTCACCCGGGTGAACGTGCTCAAAAATTATTCGTTAGCCGTAAAAAAAATAAAAAAATAAAAAGAAGAATAACACTACAACTTTCACAGGCAATTAAGAGACTAACCAGTAATCTTGTCTTTGGCGGATTTGGCGGAATCAATGGTTGCATCTTTAGCTTCCTCAGCACGGAGGCCTAATCCCTCGGAGATTTTATCTTTGGCCCATCCAGCCCACGATTCCGAAGACTCTTTGGCTTCTTTACTGGCCTCCACCGCTTCGTCTCCCGCCTTCACCGTCTTCGCCTTGGCTTCATCATATTTAATATTTTCGTCACTCGTAGCTACGGTCACTAGCAACAACACCGTAATGACCCCGGTCAAAACCGCGGTTTTATCAAGCTTAAAAGACATAATGACAAATAGAAATGTAACGCTTTTGCTAGTGCACGATCGAGATATTTCCTCAAGTGTAAGTGTGACGTTGGTTATGAGAATAATACGTACGTGTTATATCGCAAGTTAAATATGGTAAAGAATTATTATTAAGATGATATATATAGGTGGAAGAATTGAAGATAGGGTGGCGGTGGAGGGTACACGTGGCAGATGGAACGTTTAGGGTGATGACACGTTTCAACTGTTGAAGAGCCACGTGTGTTCGACGATGAGTGGTGACTTGATACGTACGCTATGCGTTGAGGCGGTGGTTTGAGTTGGTTCAGTTTAACAAGACGATGAGGTTGCGACGTCGTTTTCGCTTTACTCATGTCTTTATTCTTTTTGTTATGTGGGTTATCCAATCGTATTGTCTTGATGGGTAAATTCATGTTGTTGAATACATTAGAACACCCTGAAGGAAGTTACGTATATACAAAAAGCAGCAATGGTATATCACATGTATGTATGAGTATTAAAACATAGTCGTTGGTAAAACGTAATTGGTGTTTTGTACTTTTGTTAAGACTATCATCGTAAAAAAGTTGTTAATTCTCTTTTTGTAAAAAATGTTTTCTAGGGGTGTTATGTATGTGATGAATAGTTTAGCGTTGACATGAGTTGGTTTCGAATAAACTCATATTGAAACGTAGTGTGAAATAAAGTGTCGCAGGGTTATATTTAAAAAGAAAATTAACAACAAAATATATTGCATTTTACTCGACTTGATTTTAAAATAATTAAAGACATCATAAATGTATATGTGAAGTTTTATAAAAACGTTGTATTTTAAAAGTTATATGTGAAAAATATGTATAAGAAAAGGTAATTGTATAGTATCTCACTTAAAAGTGTCGTCGGTTTTCCCCACCAATGTAATCTCATTTTTTCCACACTTCCCTTCCATGTTATATTAATTTTAAAGTTTTTTTTGTTTAGTTTTATTTTTACAAGTTTTATTTTTTAAGTTTCATTTTAAATCTTAGTTAAAAAGCAAAATATTATAAAGCAGAAAACGTATCTTATCGAAAAATAGCACAAAATATGTTTTATTCTACAATAGTTTAAAGCATAATCATATACAAAATGGTATTTGTATACTAATTTTCCTATGTATATTACGAAATGTATTTTTCTTAATTTATTTATATAATTTTGTTTATGCTCATTCAGGTCTACAAATAAAAAAAATCATGCATTTCTTTTCTCTCTTTTTGCGGATTTCTTTCTGGTCAAACGTAAGTTCCATTGATGGAAAATTTTTAATCCGAAGTACAATTTCTAAGATGGAGGGTGTAGCTTCTTGTCTTTGGAAGTAATAAAATCGTTTTCGTTGGCTATAAAAAAAATCAATATAGTGTTTTGTTGAACTTTTTTATTTATTAAATGTTGTTCTTAAAAAGCTTGTTATATGTCACTTATAATCTCCTTAGAGAAAACATGATGTAATAATTATTAAGGTGTTGTTTGTTTTTTATACAACAAAATTTCTACAATCTGCGAATCACATCTGCAGACTAGGGGTGTTGATCGGGTTAGTTAATCGGGTTTCGGGTTAATCGGTTCGGGTTATTCGGGTTTTTCAACATTGAAAGTCTACCCGAAACCCGACCCAAATAACAATCGGTTTAATCGGTTTCGGGTTGTTCGGGTAACGGGTTGTTCGGTTCGGGTTTCAGGTATTAAACAATAGACTTAATTTAATGGATTTTAGTGAGTTTTCATTTGAAATTTTATAAAACTAGTGGACTTAAATTAGTTTACTTTTATAATTTATAAAATGTGCTTAAATATATATTTATATACAAACAATTTGATCAATTTGGACAATCTAAACAAGTGTATATATATAATTTACTTAATTATAATATGGGTTGATCGGGTTATTCGGATTTCGGGTTATTCGGATTTCGGGTTAATCGTTCGGGTTATTCGGGTTTTTGAGGTTTGAAAGTTTTTTCGAAACCCGACCCGAATAAGAATCAGTTTAATCGGTTTTCGGATTATTCGGGTAACGGGTTGTTCAGGTCGGGTTTCTTCGGGTACGGGTGAGATCGGGTCGGGCGGGTTAATCGGTTATGGATAAAATCGACGGGCCTATTGCAGACATCTGCAAGAGAAGAAGTGGAACAAACGTCAGCAGTCTGCAAGAAAACAACTGTTTGTTTTTTAACATCTGCAGAATCTAAAGTATTGTGTAATTAAAATAAACTTATTTTTTAAACTTTAAAAGTACTTCAACATTAAAATTTAAATAAAAAGTCATACAACACTGCAATAATATTCATAAAACCATAAAAATACATTTTATTTAAATAATATATTTCACATTTTTAGTAGCTATAAAACCATAAAAATACATTTATTTTACGCGGACGGTGGGTGGAGGCGGACGGTGGTGGTGGCGGACGGTGGTGGAGGCGGACGGCGGTGGAGGGGGTGGTGGTGGAGGCGGACGGTGGTGGAGGCGGACGGTGGGGTGGCGGACGGTGGTGGAGGTGGACGGTGGGGGTGGCGGACGGTGGTGGTGATGGACATGGGTGGTGGTGGATGATGTTGTTTAATACTCTGCAGACTTTAGAAGACTTTAAAAATGGTTATGTCAAATATGCACTATACAAACCTCGCGTAGGAGGACTCGTGGGCTTGTTCGGGACCGGCCCAATCTACCTCCACTTTGGCCGGCTCCTATTCTATCTTTATTATTATTATATTTGTTTTATGTTTATCTTGTTGAGGTTGCTCCTCAAGTTTAGGATTGCTATTTAATCTCTTTATCTTTTATGTTTGAAGAGGAGGTTGTTGACTTGGAATTAATAAAGTTTATCATTTGGAGGATTCAGACGTGTTCTTGACATAGTTCAAGGAATTAACGTTGACATAGATCAACACCGTGTAACCATCACGCTATCAAGTGGTATTAGAGCCATGTCGGATCATCACATACGTTAACGTCGATTCGCCGATAGAGGCAACGGTGAGTATGAACGTGATCCGCGAGACGTAGAAGAAATTGAAAGGTTGCGCCAACAACTTTTGGATGCAGGATTACAACCGGCAAAGGAAGGAAGATGGCAGCACGAGAGCTAATCGGAACGAACCGAGTCGGATGGGTTCGATATGGGGGACGGGATTTACGGCAATCCTTTCGGCCGACCAGCCAGGGTGCGTCGCCCGCAACCTCCCGTGTCCGAGCCACTGCGATCCCTAGGGTTTCACATGGAAATTCCAGATTTTGAAGGTGGTGTTCGGCCAGATGAGTTTATTGATTGGTTGCATACTGTCGAGCGGGTTTTTGATCTCAAGAATGTCCCTGATAACATGAAGGTCAAAATAGTTGCTATTAAGTTAAAGAAGCACGCGTCATTGGGTGGGAACACTTGAAGAAAAAACGCGTCCAGGAAGGTAAATATAAAATCGATTCATGGGATAAGATGAAGCGTTTATTGAAAAAAAAAATTCTTACCCGTTAATCATAGGCAAGAAGCTTTCTTGGAATATCATGGGTTAAAACAGGGCCTTTAACTGTGTCTGACATTATTTTAGCATTTGAACGGTTACGGATGCGGTATGGTGCAGACGAAGACGAAGAACAAGTTATTGCTAGATTTTTGGGTTTGTCACGCATCGATATTTCGGATGTCATGCAGTTACAACCCTATTATAATTTTGATGACGTGTGCAGCTCGCTCTTAAAGTGGAAAAACAAGCTGCTGTGAGGGGACAGTATTCGACCCTTCGGCCCAATCAAAGCCGAGGATCGACTTCCGTTTCCACTCCAACTCTGGCCTCTGTAGCCCAGCCTAAAGTTGTTGTCCCAATAGCTAAACCGCCGGCATCAAACCCGCTTGCGGGGACGCCAGGTGCTTTAAATGCCAAGGGTTGGGTCACCTACAACGAAATTGTCCAAACACGCAACTTGTTGCACTCATTGATGATTTCGTACCCACATTTGATAATGATCATGACGCCGACGAAGAATATGATGAGGCTGAATTTCTTTATCCAGATCGGGGTGAAGCTTTGATATCTCAACGCGTTCTCAGTGCATCTATTGCAGCGGATGTGGATGACACCATGTGGCTACGTACTAATATATTTCGGACCAAGTGCACTATAAACGGTAAAATTTGTGATATTGTTGTGGACGGGGGAGTTGTGATAATATGATAGCTACTACGACGGTGGATAAATTAGGCTTAACAGTTCAAAAACACCCCGTACCGTACTAGCTATCTTGGCTAAAAAAAAGGAAAATTAATCAAAGTGACACATCAATGTTTGGTCTCGTTTTCTATTGGTAACAAATACACGGACGAACTTTGGTGTGAGGTCATCCCCATGGATGCTTGTCATATCCTTTTGGGGCGACCTTGGTTGTAAGACCGTCGCGTGAAACATGATGGGTATCATAACACATATAGTTTTCGGAAAGACGGGTTGAGTATTACTTTGGCACCTTTTAACCCGAAAGATTCACAAACAGAAGATTTAATTCTTTCAAAAACTGAATTTTTGAGTTGCGCTCTAAAACCCGAACCCCCGTGGATTTTTGGTCTTCTTCTTGTGGATGAAAATGCGCCAACACCACCTCCACCGGCGGCGATACAATCTCTACTTACTGAGTTTCGTGATCTTTTTCCAGACGAAATACTGGTCGGCTTACCATTAGAGTGCGAGATTCAACATTGTATTGATTTTCACCCGGGATCAAGTATACCGAATAAACCGGCTTTTCGCATGAACCCGAAAGAATTTGCTGAATTGCAACGACAGGTGACTGAGTTATTACAAAAAGGTTTTATACATGAAAGTACAAGTCCGTGTGCTATTCCTGCTTTACTTGTGCCAAAACCAGGGGGCGCATATCGAATGTGTATTGATAGTCGAGCGGTGAATAAAATAACGGTGAAGTACTGCGTTCCTATTCAACGATTTGAAGACTTACTTGACCAGTTGCATGGTTCTAGCATTTCTCCAAGCTTGACCTTCGAAGTAGATACCACCAAATTCAAATACGACAAGGGGATGAATGAAAAACCGCTTTTAAGACTCGAGATGGGTTATACGAGTGTATGGTTATTGTAACATCCCAGGTTTCCAGGGTCAGATGTAATTATTAAAATAAAATAAATACGAACTTTATATTTTGTAGATTGTTAAACGAGTAAATAATGAGTGAAATAACTATTTTAAATTTAAAGTTTTAGACGAGTTTTAGTATCGTAAGAGGCCGTTTAAATATATAAATATAATAATATATTATATTTAAACATGCTCTGTTTTTAACGAAACTTAGGTCGACTCGTAGAGAAAAATAAGCTCGTCCCAGTGACATATTTGAAAATTAGTAGAACGTTATATTTTTAAAGTTATAAGAGAAAAACAAGTTAAGCAGCTAAATTAATTATAATAATAAATAATATTATATTAAATTTGTGATTACAGAATGTATATCGATACGTGTTTGCTACGTGGAATGCATGTGTTAATGGATATCCATAACATTGATACGTGTTGTATCATGTTTACATTACATCGATTCTATGTTTTATAAATACGTATATGTTATACGATTTTGGTGATCATATATTTTCAAAACCTCTTATGCCCTTATTCAGGTATACATTTAAGTTTTTAATCTTTTAAGTTTAAGTACAGTTATATAAATTTTAAGGTTTAGTTTATTATTAAGAGTAGAATTTAGGGTCATAATCGTGGTGGGTGTTAAGTAGCCTAACCTTGATTAGGCATGGACTGATCAACCATGCTTAAATAAGGTAAATGTTATTTAAAACCAATCATGATTATTACTAGAAAATACTTTATTAGTTGCTAAAACTTACTCCAATTCTAATCTGGAACACAACTCAGAAACTGTCTATTTGTCTCAGTAATACTTAAAGACCAAGGTGAGTTCCTCTGAACTGTTTTCTAAAACAGGATGTGATGTTCTGATAACTGGTAATAATTGTAGAATTGACTATCAATAGCATCTGTGATATGTGGCAATGCTTGATAGGATGCTTGAGGGCTGCTTGTATGATTCTACTTTAGTCAGTGGAGTTTGTATACATAGCCTGGTTATGTGAATTTATACTGTGCTTACTCTGTTCCTATCTGTTTGCCATGGCTGTATCTGCTTGATGCAATAGTCAATAATAATGTGTTTTGAATATTGAAGAATACCATGTTTATGAACTCACAAGCCCAAATGTTTTCTATTTTATGGACACACATCCTAGGTGCCAAGAGATTGCAGAAATTGGAGATTACAGGCTAGTTGATGAGGAAATATAGGCCTAGAGCGCTATTGAAGATTCGGATCTCTAATATAGTTAAATTGATGTAATGGTTTTATCTAAGAATGATAAATACAATGTTTGTTTTGATGTATAATCAAAGTTAGACTTCCGCTGTGAATTTGGATTACTATGTGTTCTGTATATCCGATACGTAACGCTCCCCAGGGTATGCCCTAGGAGGCGGGCGTTACAGTTATGCCATTCGGGTTATCGAATGCTCCGAGTACCTTTATGCGTCTTATGAATCATGTTTTTCGGAGTCTTATTGGCGTTTGTGTCGTCGTTTATTTTGACGATATCCTTGGTTTTAGTAAAACCTTGACCCAACACTTGCAGGACCTACGAGCCGTTTTTACTATTTTACGGGATCAGTGCTTGTTTGCTAACGAAAAGAAGTGTCACTTTCTTAGTAGCGAGGTCGTCTTCTTGGAATATTTGGTGTCGGGTGACGGTATTCGAATGGATGAGCGCAAAATTTCGGCCATCACATCTTGGCCAACGCCACAAACCTTACATGATGTCCGGAGTTTCCATAGGTTAGCTTCATTTTACCGCCGTTTCATTCGAAATTTCAGTTCTATTATTGCGCCTATAACCGAATTGTTAAAGAGCTCCAAATTCGTTTGGACCACTGCTGCATAAAATGTTTTGACACCTTGGAGACCCTTGTCACAACAGCTCCTATTCTCGCCATGCCAAATGGGTCGAAACTTTACAAGAATATTCGTTTACTATTCACCACAAGGCCGGATCTTCTAATAATGTTGCTGAAGCTTTGAGTCGTCGGCCGACCTTCCTTACTGTAACACCCGGAAGTCTGACTTTTTGGTAGGCTATGCGACTGAGCCTCAGTCGCCTGTGATTTATGCGACTGGAGGTCATCCGCATGGCTATTCGGCCGATTGAAGCTCAGCCGCACGATTGGAGTTCAACCGCCCGAATGGAGTATGAGCCGCATGGAACATGTGCGATTGAGGTCCAATCGCATAGTGTTGATGCGACTGAAGGTCCAGTCGCCCCTGGACCAGATGCGAATGGGCTACGGGTATAAAAGGGGGGGTAGCTCCATTCTCCTCCCCATTTTCAGTCGGGGAGAGAGCAGTGAGCGACAGAGAACAGAGAAGAAGAGAGGGAAAGTGCTGCCCGAGTTCAAGATCGATCGTGAAGCTAGCCAAATCGAAGCTCACCAACTCCTACCTGACAATGTGAGTTCTAGGACCCCTCATTTACGTGTTTTCTAACGATTTTTGGGGCTGGATTCACATGTAAAACCTATTTTTGAAATAGTGGAAGTTTGATCCATTTGGGTAAATCTTGAGTAATGTGTTTATGGTATGAATTAGGACTAGTATATGCTTGTATGAGGTCCTAGTAGGAATCCCTAAGGCTTGGGAGGGTCGAATTAGGCTGAAAATGGGTTTATGGTGACTGTGGGGATGGGGGTTTCGCGACTGCAGTGTATGAAGAACTCCAGTCGCTGCCCAGTTAGGGTTATGCGACTGAAGGGCCATTCGACCGAATGAGTGTTAGTTGATGTCCAATCGCCCGACTGAGGCTCAGACGCCCGATTGAGACTCAATCGCACGATAGGTGATGCGACTGAGGGATTCGGTCGCATGAGTTCAATCGCAGAGTAGTTCAGTCGTACGGTTAAGAGTTAGTCGCATTACCCCAGTCGTATAGTGTCTAGTTGTATGGAAGGAGGTTCAATCGCACGTTTGAGTACCCATTCGCATGATAGCCCATTCGCATGGCCCAGTCGCATGGAGGACATGCGACTGGTATAAGTTCAGTCGCCCGAACAGGGCTGATGTGAGTAAACGTAGAAGTGTATGTATGATGTATGTATGTTAGTATGATGTTGCCATGATAGATGGTGAATACTGATGACATGTAAGTATTTATGTTCCTTATGTAAATGTATGTTATCTTTTAAAATCTTTACGTGAATGAATGAAAGAATGAAACGAATGTATTAAGAACGTAAAGTGAAAGATAATAAAAGAGGAACGTGATGAATGAATGAATGCATGCCTTAATGAATTGAATGAATGAACGTAAGAAAGTCTTGCATGGTCTAAGGGGCACGAGATGGATTTGACGGTTAAGAAGTCTTGGAAATGGTGCCTGGTTCTAGTAACTAGGCCTATTACGAGCCCTATGGTAGATTATGGACAGAGAGCCATAGTTGCCTTAGGAGCAACGGGGCAGTGTCTTTGTGACCTGTCACGGTATAGTTGTTGCAGCAGGAGTGGTGACGATCACTCGCGGGTTAACGTGACCCCGGAAGAAGCGTTGTCGGTCTATGGACAGAGAGCCATAGGGGCAACAAGGTTGTCGGTCTATGGACAGAGAGCCATAGGGGCAACCAGGTGTCGGTCTATGGACTGTGAGCCATAGGGGCACCAGGTGTCGGTCTATGGACTGAGAGCCATAGGGGCACCAGTATGTTACAGTATACTCTGTCGGCTCATGGGTTGGAACCATGAGGGCAGAGATGAGAAGTGACCCTTAGAGATTTGCATGCTTGACGAATGAAAGTGGAAAGATAAATGGTGCATGTACCTACCCCAGGTGACTGGATCAGCATATGCGCACAACGTTCGTGGCTAACCACCACCGGTCCAGCACCAGTAGTATGTATGATGAAAGGGGGGTATTGTACATGTCACCGAAGGTAATGAACGTTCGAACGAAAGTAATGAAAGTATGAATGAATGTAATGAATGTTCGAACGTAAGTAATGAATGTATGAATGACAGTAAAGTACGTACGAAGGTATGTAAAGTATATATGAATGAAAGTAAGGTACGGACGAAAGTATGAAAAGTATGTATGTATGAAAGTAAACGAGAATGATGAAGTGTACACGAATGAAAGTAAGTAATGAATGATGAGATAATAATAATATTATCTACGTGTACGTATGATGTGTGAACACATGTATGAAAGAACAGTTAATGAGAATGAAAGTATGTTTTATTATAAAACTAGAACTCACTCAGCAACGCTGACTTTTATGTGTTTTCCAGTTCGCAGGTAGTGTTGCTGAGGATGGCACGAGGCGACTACTCAGCTCTTTTGGGATGGCATTCTCCATTTGATTATGCTGCCACATCATGTGTTGTGGGCCCGTAATGCGCGCAACACATCATGTTGCATGCAAGTGCAAGATTTCTTGATAATCCTGATAAACATGATTATTTAAGAAATCTTGTTTATGAAAGAAAATATATTTTTGAACTTAATATCTTCTCAAGGAAGAAGAATATATTTTCTTTTTATTATTTTCTTTCGGTAGAGGTCGCTATATGACCCTATGATTGTTGAGGATTCGAATAAACGAGATTGTTCTCGTTTTCTTACGCATCAGCAGCAATCATAGTATAGCTAGGCAATGTAAGGAAAAGCTTGTATTTTGTAACCAAGACAGTGATGTAAAAGCTTTTATGATAAAATGAGAATGCATGTTTTATTAATTCCGCTGCGTATTTTATGATCACGTATTAAATGTATGTCATACGTGCGATGAAGAACCAACAGTAAGGTGCCCGGTGAGCGGGGCCTTACAAGTTGGTATCAGAGCAAAAGTTTAAGTAAAATGGGTAAATTTTCAAAATAAACCTAAACTTAAACTGAGAATGGGACAGAAAGGAAGAGAATGCCATCAGAGTAGTCGCGTGCCATCAGGTATTTTCTTAAAGATTAACTGGTTATTATGTGCGCATGTGATGTGAATTATGTGTACTGTTAGACTGAGATACTAATGTAGTCAGGATAGGTGATGCTCGGGGTACGAAGAGTAGAGTAAGTGGCTAATCACAACTGGCCACTGTAATTAGGGACTTACTATACTTGACATAAACTGAGCTAATCCCTTGAATGACCGTGTTGGTGTTTGAATCTTTCAGTGTGTGTCAAAAGATGGCTAGCGGTGAACCTTCTAAGGTTTTGCCAGATAAGGGTAGTGGTGAACGTGGAGCTGAACCGTGTGTCACGAGAAGCATGGCTAGGGCGGCTGAAGTGGCACTTGAAGAGCCTAAGGCCCCTCACCTGGAGGGCAGTGATGATGACACTAGTTTGAGGATCGCCATGAAAGAGGCTGTTGTTGAGGGAGTTCAACAGGCCTTACAGGCAATTCTGCCGTCCATGGTGACTGAGGTAATTAGGGCGGTGAAAGAGACAACTGCTATCGAAGAAAGCACGAAGGATAGCGACGAAAAGAACTGGCACAGAAAGCGGGTTGGACGTGACTGGACCACCCACAACAAAAAGGTTGCGAGGACGGAGGACTGGTGTGTAGCTTCGTCTGGTGCTAGGACGAGGAAGTGTGATAAGTGTGCCAAAGAACACCTCGGGGAATGTAGATGGGGGACCAATGTCTGTTTCAAATGCGGGAAGCGTGGTCATGTGGCCAGAGAGTGTAGGGTGGTACGGTGCTACAACTGCAGGGGAAGGGGTCACATAAGCAGGGATTGCAAGAAGCCAAGGGCAGAGGGCGCAGGGCCTTCACGGTAATGCCGGGACAGGCTAGGATGGGCCCCGATATCGTGACAGGTACGTATCTAATGATCAAACACTGTCTCCTGTGAGTTGTTTGGTTCCGGGCTAGAAGAGTTTTGTTTTTGTTATTTTCTGTGCTAAGCTGCCTATTAAGACCGGGAGTCTTGATGAGCGCTTCGATGTAGAAACCGTCAAGGTAGGTCCATCAGGACTTCTGAGATGATAGGAGACTACGAGGTGGAGTTAGAAGGTCATGGACACCTGGTTAGACTACTTGTGATAACCTTAGGTGATTTCGAATTGGTTCTTGGAATGGATGGGTTGGTGGACTGCGAGGGAAAATATAGTGTGTCGCGAGGAGACGATTAGAGGATAGCGCCTGACGTGAGTTCAGTAACTGTTTATGGGAATCGGGTCACGACGATTCCGAGAGTAAACTCAGAGGCGGTTGCGGAAGAAGTGTACCAGACCATGCAGACGATCCTACCGTCTGTAGTGACCGAGGTGATGAACACTATTAGAAATGGTGAGAGACAGGGAAGGGAGTAGACCTTCGGGTGAAACGATGCAAATCTTCGACTTTTGATGGTGACGGCACTGCTGCTGCTACTCACCGGGGGTGAGGGAAATGGAAGCCGTATTGAATATCAGCGGGTGCCGGGAGGATCAGAAAGTGAAGTTGCCGCTCACTCTTTCGTCGACTCTGCTTTGTGTGGGGAGGGACGACATAGTCCAAGTTTAGGGTAGTCGGGCTACCGGGAGGATGAGATGGCCAGAGTTGAAAGGGTTGGTGATTGAGGAGTTTTGTCCCCACCGTGAGACGAATAAGGTTGAAGGGGAGTTCCTGCAGTTGGAAGCGGGGACGATGACGCATCACCAGTATCACCAAATTCCACGAGATGGCATCACCTTTCCCGCGGAAAATCAAGAGATACATGAAGGGCTTGCCGGCGGACATCCGTAGGCACATGATCGCTGCCCGGCCAAGCACGTTCAGGTCAGTGGTAAATCTACGGGAAGGTTGTACGACGAGTGGGAGGTGATGGCGATATCGGGCGAAGCAGAGGAGTGAGCTTATGTTAAGAAGGGAAAGGAAGGCGAGATAGTGATGGTGGAATGGTGGCAGAAGGTAAGGTGATGAAGGTCAATGATCGCGAGAGGATAACAAGAAGGGTGAGGAATGCGAGAAGGGTAGTAGAGATCACGAAGGGAAGTGCAAATAGGGACTGAACGTCTGTTGTTAGTGTGGGAAGGAAGATCATAGGGCAAGGGATTGCCACGTGACTAAGTGCTGCGATTGCGGTGAGACTGGACATCTGAACAGGGAGTGTAAGGGGTCAAAGGCGGGAAGCCCCGGTGCGATGAAAGGGAACTGAGGGTAAAGACAACAGCTTTTGCCATAGCCAAGGGGAGGGTAGAGCGGACTCCGACTGAACGACAGGCATAGTAGTAGTTCGTTCCTACTGCCTACTGTTATGAGTTGCATGATAGGAGAAGGAACGTCGACGAGCCATTCGATGTAGAGGTTGCTATTAATGGATTCACTAGGTGAGCTAGTGCCCTAGAAGATTGAGCAAAGCAACTGAAAAAGTTGTGTCACCTGTTTTCTGTGGGACGGTTTCAGCTTGTGATTGGTTCATCGAACGATAACGTACGCATAGTTTCGACGTTGTAGCAAACAAGTAGAATGGAAGGTCGGGAGCAAAAGAAAAAGATAAATTTGGTTTGGGCCATGAAAGTAGTCGATTGCCTTTCAATCAAAGTGTACCTGCAAGGAACTTGAGAGAACCGATCTCAGTGCAGCTGTAATTGGAACAACACATAGCACGATTAATGAAAGTCTTTTCATCAGTCGTTGGATTCGTAAGATGGTCATTACTCATACATAAAGAACATCAAACAAGGGCCTGGGGTAAGCAGCAGCTTTACGCAAGTTGAAGGCCTTGTTCTTCAAGCATTAAGGTTGAAGGTTCTCAGTGACGCTCTGAACCTCAATGATTATGACGCCGAGCCTTTGCTCGAATACTGTGATGTTCCTTTTAATTGTAGCAACCGTGTTTTACATGGGATGTCTGAAGTCGCAGGTGCTGGTTAAATGAGCATTGATCAGTACGCATGGGTTACCGACGGTAATAGTCCACGATAGACCAGAAGTCGAACATTGATAAACGATGTGTAGCGATAGAGTTCCAAGTGATGGACTGGAAAAGGAGTGAGACTGAACATGCCGGTCACATTCGCGAAGTTCTGGAGACGTTGAGAAGGGAGAAATTGTATGCAAAATTCTCCAAGTGCGCATTTTGGTTGCGTGAAGTTCAATTCTTGGGTCACGTGGTAAATCCGGATGGGATTATGGTCGATCCGGTGAAAGTGGAAGCAGTGATGCAATGGAAGTCTCCGAAGACGCCGTCCGAGATCCGTAGTTTCTTGGGCTTGGCGGTTACTACCGAAGGTTCATCCAAGACTTTTCCAAAATTGCCTTTCCACTGACAAAGTTGACCCGGAAAGATGTGAAATTTGTGTGGGGTCAAGCTCAAGAGAAGGCGTTTGAAGAACAACCAGTGGCGATTATCGATCGCAAAGAGAAGAGGTTGAGAAATAAAGTGGTTTCCCTTGTGCGTGTACAGTGGCGGCACAGGAAGGGATCCGAGTCGACGTGGGAAACAGAAGAAGAAATGAGGCAGCATTACCCACGATTGTTCGAAGAGTAACAGGTTTCGGGGACGAAACCTAAAATAAGGGGGGTGGACTTGTAACACCCGGAAGTCTGACTTTTTGGTAGGCTATGCGACTGAGCCTCAGTCGCCTGTGATTTATGCGACTGGAGGTCATCCGCATGGCTATTCGGCCGATTGAAGCTCAGCCGCACGATTGGAGTTCAACCGCCCGAATGGAGTATGAGCCGCATGGAACATGTGCGATTGAGGTCCAATCGCATAGTGTTGATGCGACTGAAGGTCCAGTCGCCCCTGGACCAGATGCGAATGGGCTACGGTATAAAAGGGGGGGGGTAGCTCCATTCTCCTCCCCATTTTCAGTCGGGAGAGAGCAGTGAGCGACAGAGAACAGAGAAGAAGAGAGGGAAAGTGCTGCCCGAGTTCAAGATCGATCGTGAAGCTAGCCAAATCGAAGCTCACCAACTCCTACCTGACAATGTGAGTTCTAGGACCCCTCATTTACGTGTTTTCTAACGATTTTTGGGGCTGGATTCACATGTAAAACCTATTTTTGAAATAGTGGAAGTTTGACCCATTTGGTAAATCTTGAGTAATGTGTTTATGGTATGAATTAGGACTAGTATATGCTTGTATGAGGTCCTAGTAGGAATCCCTAAGGCTTGGGAGGGTCGAATTAGGCTGAAAATGGGTTTATGGTGACTGTGGGGACGGGGTTTCGCGACTGCAGTGTATGAAGAACTCCAGTCGCTGCCCAGTTAGGGTTATGCGACTGAAGGGCCATTCGGCCGAATGAGTGTTAGTTGATGTCCAATCGCCCGACTGAGGCTCAGACGCCCGATTGAGACTCAATCGCACGATAGGTGATGCGACTGAGGGATTCGTCGCATGAGTTCAATCGCAGAGTAGTTCAGTCGTACGGTTAAGAGTTAGTCGCATTACCCCAGTCGCATAGTGTCTAGTCGTATGGAAGGAGGTTCAATCGCACGTTTGAGTACCCATTCGCATGATAGCCCATTCGCATGGCCCAGTCGCATGGAGGACATGCGACTGGTATAAGTTCAGTCGCCCGAACAGGGCTGATGTGAGTAACGTAGAAGTGTATGTATGATGTATGTATGTTAGTATGATGTTGCCATGATAGATGGTGAATACTGATGACATGTAAGTATTTATGTTCCTTATGTAAATGTATGTTATCTTTTAAAATCTTTACGTGAATGAATGAAAGAATGAAACGAATGTATTAAGAACGTAAAGTGAAAGATAATAAAAGAGGAACGTGATGAATGAATGAATGCATGCCTTAATGAATTGAATGAATGAACGTAAGAAAGTCTTGCATGGTCTAAGGGGCACGAGATGGATTTGACGGTTAAGAAGTCTTGGAAATGGTGCCTGGTTCTAGTAACTAGGCCTATTACGAGCCCTATGGTAGATTATGGACAGAGAGCCATAGTTGCCTTAGGAGCAACGGGGCAGTGTCTTTGTGACCTGTCACGGTATAGTTGTTGCAGCAGGAGTGGTGACGATCACTCGCGGGGTTAACGTGACCCCGAAGAAGTGTTGTCGGTCTATGGACAGAGAGCCATAGGGGCAACAAGGTTGTCGGTCTATGGACAGAGAGCCATAGGGGCAACCAGGTGTCGGTCTATGGACTGTGAGCCATAGGGCACCAGGTGTCGGTCTATGGACTGAGAGCCATAGGGGCACCAGTATGTTACAGTATACTCTGTCGGCTCATGGGTTGGAACCATGAGGGCAGAGATGAGAAGTGACCCTTAGAGATTTGCATGCTTGACGAATGAAAGTGGAAAGATAAATGGTGCATGTACCTACCCCAGGTGACTGGATCAGCATATGCGCACAACGTTCGTGGCTAACCACCACCGGTCCAGCACCAGTAGTATGTATGATGAAAGGGGGGTATTGTACATGTCACCGAAGGTAATGAACGTTCGAACGAAAGTAATGAAAGTATGAATGAATGTAATGAATGTTCGAACGTAAGTAATGAATGTATGAATGACAGTAAAGTACGTACGAAGGTATGTAAAGTATATATGAATGAAGTAAGGTACGGACGAAAGTATGAAAAGTATGTATGTATGAAAGTAACGAGAATGATGAAGTGTACACGAATGAAAGTAAGTAATGAATGATGAGATAATAATAATTTATCTACGTGTACGTATGATGTGTGAACACATGTATGAAAGAACAGTTAATGAGAATGAAAGTATGTTTTATTATAACTAGAACTCACTCAGCAACGCTGACTTTTATGTGTTTTCCAGTTCGCAGGTAGTGTTGCTGAGGATGGCACGAGGCGACTACTCAGCTCTTTTGGGATGGCATTCTCCATTTGATTATGCTGCCACATCATGTGTTGTGGGCCCGTAATGCGCGCAACACATCATGTTGCATGCAAGTGCAAGATTTCTTGATAATCCTGATAAACATGATTATTTAAGAAATCTTGTTTATGAAAGAAAATATATTTTTGAACTTAATATCTTCTCAAGGAAGAAGAATATATTTCTTTTTATTATTTTCTTTCGGTAGAGGTCGCTATATGACCCTATGATTGTTGAGGATTCGAATAAACGAGATTGTTCTCGTTTTCTTACGCATCAGCAGCAATCATAGTATAGCTAGGCAATGTAAGAAAAGCTTGTATTTTGTAACCAAGACAGTGATGTAAAAGCTTTTATGATGAAATGAGAATGCATGTTTTATTAATTCCGCTGCGTATTTTATGATCACGTATTAAATGTATGTCATACGTGCGATGAAGAACCAACAGTAAGGTGCCCGGTGAGCGGGGCTTACACTTAC